>VDFB02073625.1:0-24169 GCA_007258455.2 Sequoia sempervirens
CATCTTAAATTCTTCTCTCAATTTCTGAGGATTCTTATCTCACAGGAGATAGCTCATTTTTGAATCAAATGCATTATGATAGCTAACCAAGCATACATTATCATTGTGCCTCAGATCAGCAGGTAGTTGATTCATATCCTTTTGAAACCTTGTATTGAAATCAACAACCATCTCATTAGAACCTTTAGAGATGTTGTTGAATTCATTCAAGAGGAAACTTGCATCAATTTTATCACTATACTAATCTCAAAATATTATCTTAAACTCATCCCATGACACAATACTTTTTGTTGGAAGAGCTCTATACCATTCTCTAGCATCTTCAGTGAGTGATTGCATGAAAATCTTCATCATAACATCCTCAGCCTCCACCTCAAATTCATCCATCACATTGAAAAATGATTTTAGATGTTCCTCAGCGCTTATGGCATTATTCCCAGAGAATTTAACCAATGCATCTCTGATATCTTTAGGGAATTGGTTTGGGTAACTAAGAATTCCAGTAAAACAAAATTTCCAGTATCTATCCACTTGCATTGGCCTTCTGGTGAACTAATCTCTTTGATCATTATGGGGTTTACTATCCTCTTAATCACCAGATTGTTTACTCCCTCTCCTATTTCCTCCTTCACCATTACCACCATTTCCACTTCCACCTCCAAATTGAGTGTTCTATTTTTATGGTTACCTCCACCTCCACCACCCTGATCTCCACCACCACTTCCACTAGGAACATGTCCACTTGATTTAGTCTTGTGTGATTGGGGATCAGAGTCAGTATGACTAGAAATTGAAGCTCCTGGATTAGGAATAGAGGTCTTGAGGAATGCAATTTTCCTCTCCATTTTTGCATTAGCAGCAGCAATTTCCATTTTTCTTAGTTCTTGTTGCAAATTTTCATTGGCTAGTTGCAGCCTAAATACTTCAAGGTCGGGAGGTGCATTTGATGGACTGGACTTAGCTTCAACATTTTTGGTGGGTGTATTAGCATATGAAGTATTTGTATTTGTACTTAGGGTGGGTTTCTTTGGCTAACCCATAGGTTTCTTTCCATGGTCTATAGGTTGAGGTTTCTTAACAGTAGTAGAGGGATCTGAGACTTTAGTTGTTGTAATGGTGGTAGTATACATACTTGCAACAGAGGTTCCCATGGGAATGGTCACCTTAGGAGGATCATGGATTTCACTAACAACACATTCAGGGGATTCTTCAAGAATTGGCTCTTCCTCTACCATCTCTTTCATATTTTCAACCCTTTTTCTTAACTGATCTCTCTTCTGTATTTTTGCATTTATTTTCTCCTCTTTCCCTTGCTTGTCTCAATCCCAATTCCTTGAGTCTTAGCTCTTCTTCTTGCAAGTATTTCATATATTTTTTTTATCTCATCCTTAGCCTCTAAAATAACATCTAACTCACTAGGCTCGGGGGTGTAGTAGGTGAGGTTAAGTGGTTCTCTCTCAAAGGAATGATGTGAGGTTCTACTACAAGATCTACCCATTAGGTTGAAATTATCATCATTGAAAAAAAATTACCCCCAAGGGTTTCCCTTCTAGCTGGGGATTCACCATCCTTATCCCAAAATTTCCATATCTCTTCCTCTCTTGAGGTTAAAGGATTACAATCAAGATGACCAGTAGTAACAGACATCTCATTTGTGATAGGTTTTTTTTCATTATTAGAGGGCATACCATAATCAAATACTTTCTCATTAACATTTTCATTTAAAATTTTAGGTGTAGGATCAGAAGTTACTATGGACTTACTTGCTTTAGCACCTTTCACAATCCATGATGACTTCTTACCTTTTGGAAACTTAGATTCCAACTTCTACTCAGGATGCTTCTTCATATGGCTCTTGGTTCATCTCATGGATTCAACTTTCTTCATATAATTCTTCTTCTCTCTTGTTATCTGAGAATTTAACTTTGCACTAGCACAAGAGACTTCAAAGTCACCACCCACTATATTGGGAAATAAAAATATATCACAACTTTGGGAAGACTTTGCACTTTCAAAGAAGACCTTGAACATAACATGACAGGAAATGAAAATTTAAACTAGGATTCGACTCACAGAAAATAGACGTAACCTATGAAGAGAATTTGCTTGAATTGTTCTTAAAACAACAAAGAACAATAAATGTATTGACTCTAACTATACTAGATCTGACCTAGAGACATTGGACTAGCATTGTCCCCAGCAGATTTGCCAATTTTTTGGTGTTTTCTAATGAACCAAAATTGGTCTCATCAATTATCTATGAATTTTCTAAATTCAATGGTTGATAATTGTGAGGATTGGCGAATGAACAGGTGAAAGCTTGCTATGCTTTCCCTCTACACTTCAGGCTCTGCAAGACCTGGGAGGGTGGTCCCTATAATGTACCTTATGATACTCTTGTGCCAATTATCACAAACATTATAAATAATAGATACACTCTCATATAAATGAAAATTAGATGAAATCCTTCAAGAATCTAGCTAACTCTCTAAAAAATAATCACCTAAAGCAAAGAATGGATGACCTCACATGAAACCTCAAAAAATTTAAGGTGAATGAATGATATTCTTTATGAATTTATTCTTTGAAAGGTAGGGTTGACTCAATAACCTCAAAATTAACCAAAGGAATAGAACAACGCCTTATCCATGGGTGATGAATTTAAATTTGACACAAATGATAATATATCAGTAACCAAATTTAGCATTCCAGACTATTGCAATACTGCATTACAATAACACAACTCAAATATTCCAAAACAAAGACTACTTATCAAATCCTCATATCTAATCACTTGAATCTATGATTTCATCAGAGTCATTTAATTAATTTCTTAAGTTAATGCAAAGATAGAATCATACATTCAATCAAAACACAACTAAAGACTAATGAAAATACCCTTGATCATTTTATTGATAATTTGTATGACAAAATACATAAGGAGAGTATTTGCTTTTGAATCTGCATATTCTTATTCAAATGTTAGTATTGTTATAAAACATTGTCTATTACAAAACTCAAATCTAGACCTAAAATTCAACTCTAATTCTATCTCTCTGTGCTTGTATTACAAAATTCTTACATGAGATCAAAATTATATCAACCAAAGACCCATACAATTGGCCTTGAATTCCCTTTTATAAGCATAAGGGAGAAAATAAGCTTTGGTCCAAATTGTACATTCTATCACATTTACATTTGATATACAATTCAATTTCATTTCAAAACATCCCCAAAGTAGTTCTATTTTCATTTCTAAAAAGGGGGAAATCATATGAGACAAAAATCCTTTGCACATTGTTGAAGAAGATAATCCTCGCCCTCAAAAGGGCATCCTTCATCGTTGTAACAACACTAATTACACATGCCCACCTGTTGCCAATTTTTCACCTACAACTCAAATTGGTAGAGCTAAAGCAGTTTCATTATATTAAAGGTGAAAATATTTTAACAAATTTATGTTTTGCTTAAACATTGCATATTTTAAAGTTTGAAAGAAAGAGTTCAGTTGTTATTATGCATTGTGTTTCAACAAAAGAAAGCATTTAGTTTTTCATTCAATGTTTTTCAATATAAAGGATATTGCAAGAAAACAAGATATAAGATATTGCTTTCATTCAATTCTGTAATGATTTATTCATTTCACAATGTTGTATTCTTTTTACAAAAAAGATATATAAAAAATCGTATAAGTGTTGCATTTATATTCATTAGAAAGAAAAGAGAAATCAAACATCCCACACAAATCGTGGTAATAGTTGAATCAACACAACACAAGGAATGCACTATGCATTTGAAGATAAAGAAGGAAATGAAGCATATAAAAAGAAACATAGCCATCATTTCCTGATTAAATTCTTCAGTTGGTCTTCATTTTTGCCACTCCTCCTCACTCTCGATCCTTGAGAGAACCTGTATCATGATGAAAAGAGTTGTTAGAGCTCCAGATATGAGTCTTCTTGCATTCCCTATCAACAAAAATATAGTACATTTCCTATGATGCATTATATCAACAAACATGTATGCAAGAGAGCCTAAAAAATGAAATATCACAGGAGTATTGAGCTTCACTATTTTTTATCTAACATGTTTGGTCATTGTGTAAGTATAGGAGAAATCATGTTGTTGATTCATTTCTAAAGAAATCATAGCATGTGGTGCAAAAATGGTCTCCCACAAGGGTTGATCTCAACATGCTACCCCCAATTCTCAAAAGGGGAAATGAGATAGGAAACATAATCATATTGATCAAATAAAAGAAACATGTTAATTGAAGGAGTATTTCAAAAAGTGACTACAAGAGAAATAGATCCATTGATCATTCATGACAATCATCCCAAGGTTGCAATGGAGTAAGCATCACAAATGAACAGTGACCCATTTGAATGCTTAATAAATATGTAAAGCTAAATAAAATGCACTGTCATTTATTGAAATATTGTTGTTTGCATATAAATATTTCATGTTTCCCTTGTTTAGTTCATATAACAGTGTTGTTTTCATCTTCTATTGCTACCTTGTATCATATCTCTTGTTGTTTGTATTGTTTGAGGTGCACATTATGAAGGAAAAGACACAAATAGTGCTCACATGAATTTGGGGAAGCAAGGAATTTTTTGTTCATGGAATGCTAACATGGAGGAGGATTCATATGCATATACATCATGGTGCCTTAAAACATTTCTTGCATATAAGGAGCAACAAAAAGTACATTGTTCACCAGGGTACAAAGGTGGAGAAGCAACCTTGTTCTCATCAAGGTTAGAAAAGGTGAAGAGTATTGAAAGGGAAGAGCCATAAGAGGAGTGACAAACAACAAATAGGGGAACTGGTTTGATCATGGCATGGAGTGCAAAACAATCATCATGAATCTATTTATGCAAAACTTGAGAGAAAAACAATATTTTTTCTTAGGGACAACATCATCTTTTAAAGCAAAATAAAGGAACAAGATTTAGATTTGTGTTTCTATAGTATGGCATGATTCATTTTTAAGTGAACATTCATAAAAGAGAGTTTTTGTTACATCTATAGATGCTCCTAAAGAAGAAAGGATGCAAACATGTTGTAATAGATATCCAGTGTAGTAAACAGAAAAAATGAGCAAAAATCCCTTCATTTGTTTCTTTATACAATGGAGATACAAAATACAATGGTAGTCATGTGAGGCTTCGAAGGAGAGATTTCATTACAAAGGAACCATAATGTGCTCCAATGCAAATTGAGAATGAAAATAGGCTTTACATTTTTGCTAGAAAAGTAAAAATTTCTTAACTTCTTTATTCAGAAAAGGGTTATAAATAAGATTATCGAGCCATGCTTTCAAGAAAAATGGATTATTTTATAATACAAGCTAAGTGTGATCCTTACAACCACAACCTAGGTGACTTTGTTTCTCTCTTACAAATAAGCAGCTGAGCCCATAAGGGTTTTTATGAAGAGATACCCACATGCATACAAGAAATGGAAGAATCAAAATCATAAACAAAGGAAACCCTCAAACTTTTAAGCATGAAATACCCATAGAACATGCATCCATGGCTTGGGTTTGTTTTTTTTGTTCCATAATAACTAAACCCAAGAGGTTTTGTTTACATGGAAGAGCTTTGGTCAAAACACAGAGAATAACAAGACTTGAGAATGGAGAGGCCGCAACTTTTAGTGAAAGAAATAAATTGAAACCCTTCATTCTTCTTTAACAAAAACATCAAATATGGTCTTAACATGAAGTATATACAAGAAATGAGATAGGGTTTTCTTTTCCTGTTCAAATGAAGCAAAATTTTCAAAATGAAGTTTGGTGAAGTGCTTACATCATGGCATGGAAAAGGTGCAAGCATTTTGTAACATAAAGGCCCACTTTCCAAGCATCCATACAAGCTTTAGGAAAGCTCAAAATATGCATGATTGGGTCAAAAGCTGGAAGAGAAATGCATTGGAAAATTAACCAATATCCAAGCCAAGAAGGCCAAAAAATGCTTAAAAGTGAAGGTCGATGTCTAGATTTGTGACAAGTAAACTTACCCTGTGTCCTCTGGTGAAAATTTCTCTATAAAAATCTCTCAGAAATAACAAAAATGGAGTATGTTCAAGCTTCAAACCCTAGGTTCGATGAAGGCTAGCAATAGAGCAAGTTTTCTCCAAAATCCAAAGAGAAAATGAATGAGGAAAATTAGGGATTCGATGGAGTTTTGTGATTATGCTTTCCCCACATTGCCCTAATTTGACTTAGGCACTTTTATCACATTGAATTAAATTTTAAATGCCTTTACTAATACCCATGGTGTTATGTATTGCTTTACACATTGTTTCATACCTAGGCTTTATGCCTTAGGATTATTTTGTAGCCTTGGAGGAAAATTCAACCTTGCAGTGCCTTAGTCATTTTTATGATTTTTTGAGAAAATCACATAGCTTGAGCCTTAGTTTTTTCTGATTTTTATAAAATTTCAAGGAGTGTATTTTGGTTTTGAAAATTAAAACTCAAGTTAGGAAAGTCTGTACTTTGAAAAATCAAATCAAGTATAAATCGAGCCTTCTATTTTGGTAATTATAAAACTGCAAATGATGTAAAACATCATTAAGGAAATATTCCTATAAATTGCCTTAATGTTTGTTATTTTAAAATGCAATTAAGTGTTGATAGGCTTTCCCATTTGAATTTGAGTCTACTTGGGCGAAATTGAGAAAATACCAGTCAAACTAAAGTTTCTATTTCAATTTTCAGTTAGTTTGAGCCTGATTTTGTGAGTCTTTTGGATCGACCTACTGGAGATAGAAATTTTCCATCTATCTCAGTCAGTTTGGATCAGCTTTGGGCACTGATTTTGATGCTTTTCTTTGGAGCTCAAAAATGACATTAAATTTGCTATTCTAAGATGCAGTTCAGGAAGATTTTTCTATTCTCACTATTGGAGACATTTCAGAGCTATAAGTTGGAGAAAATTTTAATTTTTCTCAGTTCAGATTATTGTTTCTTCCTCTCTTGTTCATTTTGCAGAGAGTTTTGTAAAATTACTCATATTTTTATCTTGCATACTCCTTTAGTTTCAATAAACAATAGAGCTTTCCTTCTCATATTTGCAGTAGCAATTTGATGTTCATTGTGATTCAAAATATTGAATCCTTTTGTGTCTTGTTATTGTAATTTTGTGCACAAAGCTTCATATAATTTAGGTTGTGTGATTGTGTTTAGTTCGATCCTTCATACAAATTATTGTTGAGTCGTATGTTTCAAGTGAGATTGTGAGGGTTAAAGTTTTGAGAAATTGTTTGTGAGTAAAAAACCATCAAAATCATTTTAAAATTCTAGTGAATCATCCTTAGGCTTTAGGATTTCATTTTCAAGTTTCCTCCTAACCCTTTTCTCAGAAAATTAATTTAGATTAGGTGATCTACTAGGGGAACCAGTTCACTCTGAAGATTCATTCTTTTTATAGGTCACCCACAACCCGAGGGTGTTTCCATGTTTCAACAGGATAGTTAAGTTTAACTTGGCTAGGGTCCAATCCTAATTGACAACAATTTTTGGCACGCCCAGTGGGACTCTGAAACTTGTTTCAGAAAAAGTTTTCAAAGTTTTAAGTTGTTGTTCTAGTATAAGCAGTAGTGTTTCTAGCCTTTAGAGGTTTTAAGTTATGCCTGGCGACTCTGTTCTCTAATTTTACATGTAGATTTAAGTGCTTGTATGTTACAAAAATCATCTATTCACTCCATTTTCCAACTTTTATATGAGAAAAAATGTCAAATTTTCATAGTCAATATGAATATCACTCACCATATCATGAAAATCCTGCTTATCCATCTCCATGTCAGTCATATCAGCATAATCATATTGTTGGTTTCAATTCCATGGCTTTTCAAAACCAACATGCACAATATAATTACCACCCACCTACCCCTGCTCAACCTCCATATACTCAAAACTAGCTCCAACAGCATGAAAAGGAGGAGATTGCAAGAATAAAGGGCATGTTGTTTGACTTCATGCTTGACTTCACAAAGCAAGTAGAAGAAATCAAGAGGCAGCATGAATATAATCAGCAATAGGAAGAAATGGCTTATCAAGCCTATCTCTATGAGCAAGAGTTGGAGGCACAAAGGCATGAAGTCCAAGTAGCTCTTGTAGTTCCAAATCCACCTACTCAAGAGGAGGTTCGTAAGTATCAATTTCCAATCTTTAGACAAAGTGAACCTCTTTATACTTCTAAAGTTGAGATTCCAAGTTTTAGGCAGGATAAAGTCCTTAGTTCCTCAACCCAACCTCTTAAGCTTGAAATCCTAAGTTTCAAAAGCCTTCATCCCTTGCAAGTTGAGGAAAATGATCATATTCAGCCTAGTATAGTTGTAGATCAACCCCTTGAGTAATATTCTTCCTTGCAAGAAACCCAAGAAGCTCCCCAAGTTTCCTCACCTAATGAATCTAAGGAGGAACCCTTTGATCAGGATGTTGCACTCCTCTGGGAGAAGATTACAAATATAGATCTATCACATTTAATTATACAACAAGAGGTTGTTTCTCTAGATGAATCTTTATTTGTTTTTACTGATGAGCTTCCTGGTTTTATTGAAGAGGATGAAAATGTTTTGGTATCTATCTAAAAATATCAATGAGTGTAGTAGGATATTGATAACTATTTTGAGGTATCTAGCTAGTACAATGATGAGGAAGATGAAGAGCAGGAAGATGTCAAACATTTTGGTGAGTTGTTGAGTGAAGATCATCAATATGATAATAGAACCTTGGATCAAGAAGAAGGGAATAAACATGAACCAGTTTTGGAGCCCAACAAGCTTAGTGAAAGTTGTAATGAGGTAAAAGAAATTCCCTTTCCATAAAAAAACTAGGAAAATTGTGAAGAAAATTTGCTTTGGAATGATCTTAAGGTTTCTATTACAAACTTAGACAATGTGCAAGAAATTGATGTTGAATCTCAGTTTCTAGTTAATCTGATTGATGAGCTTCCTAAATTCGAGTATGAAAGTGAAAATGGCATGACTATGCCAAGTTCTAACCACCAAAGTGATGAGGACCATTTAGATAAGGTGTTGATCCAACAACAGATATGTGAAAGCAGCCCTAATTTGAATGATCAAGATCTTGAGGAGGATCTATTTCAAGCTGAAATTGAGTTTTTTTGTTCACGTTTAGATGTTATGCCAACATCTTTACTGAAGGAGTATCTTGAACAGCAAAAGAAAAATGTGGAAGTGGTTGTTTTCCCAAACGAGTCATTGTTTATGGAGCAACCTAACCAATAGCATGATCTTGACTGGTTGGAGGAGGTGCCTTTATTTGTTTCTTTTGGCAAAGAGAACGTGTGTGAGCTAACAAAATAAACAAGTTGTGATCAGCAAGAGCACAAAAATCACATTGACAGGGGGTTGATCCATGAAAAAATAAGGAAAACGTTGTTGTCGAGGTTCAAGAGTGTGATATGCATGATAACATGCCTAAAATGGGGTATAATCAGCAGATTGAAGTAATGGTTCAGATAGAACAAGAAGAGGTGATGGTTGTAGAGTCAATTGATAAAGGTGAAGCTGACATGAAAACATTGGAGGCAGCTTCCCTTGAAGAATAGATAAGTGAACTGATTGGAAAAAATTAGTCTTTCCAAGACACTTCAACTCTTGATTGTTAAGATCCTACCCATTCAGTTTGTAGAGAACTTGCTACTCTATTGAATTCTTGTTGTGAGAAAAAACCCAAGCCAGTGAATGATGAGGATAGAAAAGGTAATAAGGTAACAAAGCAGAAAATCAGCCTTGATTGTTTGCACATCATTTTGTCAAGAGGATGTCCCATTTGACATCTGGCCCAGTTGGAAAATAGCAAGGAGAAAGCACTAGATGAGCAGCAAGGAGAGGAGAGACAGCTAACCTGCCCACCTTAGAATGGTTGTACTTTCAGTCAAAACCCAAGGATATGTATTTTTGTTCTATTTCTTGAAGAAGTATTACCTAATTTCATTAGATTCCCACCCTTTCCACAACCCTTGTTCGGCTTAGGAAGCAGGCATTTAGTATAAATCGTCGGAAATGTTGTCAATTTTTCACCTACAGCTCAAATTGGCTAAGCTAAAGTAGTTTCATTATATTAAAGGTGAAAAGATTTTAACAAATTTCTACTTTGCTTAACAATTGCATATTTTAAAGTTTGAAAGAAAGAGTTCAGTTGTTATTGTGTAATGTGTTTCAACAAAAGAAAGCATTTTATTTTTCATGTAATGTTTTTCAGTATAAAGGAGATTGCAGGAACACAAGATATAAGATATTGCTTTCATTCAATTATGTAATGATTTATTCATTTCACAATGTTGCATTCTTTTTACAAAAAAGATATATAAAGAGTTGTATAAGTGTTGCATTTATATTCATTGGAAAGAAAAGATAAATCAAACGTCCCACACAAGCCATGGGAATGGTTGAATCAACACAACACAAGGAATGTACTATGCATCTAAAGATAAAGAAAGGAAATGAAGCATATAAGAAGAAACATAGCCATCATTTCTTGATTAAAGTCTTCAGTTGGTCTTCATTCCTATGGCTCCTCCTCGATCTTGATCCTTGAGAGAACTTGCATCATGATGAAAAGAGTTGTTAGAGCTCTAGATATGATTCTTCCTATGTGCCCTATCAAAAAAAATATAGTACATTGCTTATGATGCATTAGATCAACAAACATCAGATGTATGCAAGAGAGCCCGAAAAATGAAATATCACAGGAGCATTGAGCTTCACTATTTTTTATCTAACATGTTTTTTCATTGTGTAGGTATAGGAGAAATCGTGTTGTTGATTCATTTCTGAAGACGTCATATCATGTGGTGCAAAAATGGGCTCCCACAAGGGTTGAGCCCAGCATGTTGCCCCTAATTCTCAAAAGGGGAAATGAGATAGGAAACAAAATCATATTGCTCAAATAAAAGAAACATCTCAATTGAAGGAGTATTTCATAAAGTGACTGCAAGAGAAACAAATCCATTGATCATTCATGACAATAATCCCAAGGGTACAATGGAGTGAGAATCACAAATGAACAATGGCTCATTTGAATGCTTAATAAATATGCAAAGATGAATAAAATGCACTATCATTTATTGAAATATTGTTGTTTGCATATAAATATTTCATGCTGCCCTTGTTTAGTTCATAGAACAATGTTTTTTTCATCTTCTATTGATGCCTTGTATCATATTTCTTGTTGTTTGTATTGTTTGAGGTGCACATTATAAAGGAAAAGATACAAATAGTGCTCACATGTATAGGAGGAGCAAGGAATGTTTTGTTCATGGAATGCTAACATGGAGGATTCATCATATGCATATACATCATGGTGCCTTACAACAGTGCTTGCATATAAGGAGCAACAGAAAAGTACATTGTTCACCAGGGTGCAAAGGTGGAGCAACAACCTTGTTCTCATCAAGGTTAGAAAAGGTGAAGAGTATTGAAAGTGCATAGCCATAAGAGGAGTGACAAACAGCAAATAGGGGAACTAGTTTGGTCATGGCATGGAGTGCAAAACAATCATCATGAATCTATGTATGCAAAACTTGAGAGAAAAACAATGGTTTTGCTTAGGGAAAACATCATCTTTTAAAGAAAAATAAAGGAACAAGATTCAAATTTGTGTTTCCACAGTATGGCATGATTCAACTTTAAGTGAAAATTCATAAAAGAGAGCTTTCATTACATATATAGATGCTCCTAAAGAAGCAAGGATGCAAACATGTTGTAATAGATATCTAGTGTAGTAAACAGAAGAAACCAAAAAAAAGCCCTTCATTTGTTTCTTTATACAATGGAGATACAAAATACAATGGTAGCCATGTGAGGCTTCGAAGGAGAGATTCCAGTAGAAATGAACCATAATGTGCTCTGATGCAAATCCAAAATGAAAACAAGCTTTACATTTCTGCTAGAAAAGTAAAAATTTCTTAACTTCTTTATTCATAAAAGGGTTATAAATAAGATCATTGATCCATTCTTTCAACCAAAAGGGATTCTTTTAGAATAAAAGCTTATTGTGATCCTTACAACCATAGCCTGGGTAACTTTGTTTCTCTCTTGCAAATAAGGAGTTGAGCACATAAGGGTTTTTATGAAGAGATACCCGCATGTATACAGGAAATGGAAGAATCAAAAGCACAAACAAAGGAAACCCTCAAACTTTTAAGCATGAAATACCCATAGAACATGCATCCATGGCCTGGGTTTGTTTTTTTTTGTTCCATAATAGCTAAACCCACAAGCTTATATTTGCATGGAAGATCTTTGCTCAAAACACAAAGAATAACAAGACTTGGGAATGGAGAGGCTACAACTTTCAGTGAAAGAAATAAACTAAAACCCTTCATTCCTCTTTAAATAAAGCATCAAATCTAGTCTAAACATGAAGTATATACAGGAAATGAGAGAGGGTTTTCTTTTCCTATTCGAATGAAGCAAAATTTTAAAAAAATGAAAGTGTGGAGAAGTGCTTACCTTGTAGCCTAGAAAAGGTGCAAGCATTTTGTAACATAAAGGCCCACCTTCCAAGCATCCATACAAGCTTCAGGAAAGCTCAAAATATGCCTCAAGACATAGATAGAGAGTGGTTCAAAATAGGGAAAAGAAAAACATCAGAAAATTAACCAATTCCATGGCCAAGAAGGCCAAAAAATGCTTAAAAGTGAAGGTCGATGTCTAGATTTGTGACAAGTAAACTTACCTTGCGTCCTCTGGTGAAAATTTCTCCATAAAAATCTCTCAGAAACAACAAAAATGGAGTATGTTCGAGCTTCAAACCCTAGGTTCGATGGCAGCCAACAATAGAGCAAGTTTTCTCCAAAAGCCAAAGTGAAAATGAATGAGGAAAATTAGGGATTCAATGTAGTTTTGTGATTATGGTTTCCCCACATTGCCCTAATTTGACTTAGGCACTTTTATCACATTGAATTAAATTTTAAATGCCTTTACTAATACCCATGGTGTTATGTATTACTTTACACATTGTTTCATACCTAGGCTTTATGCCTTATGATTGTTTTGTAGCCTTAGAGGAAAATTCAACCTTGGAGTGCCTTAGTCATTTTTATGATTTTTTGAGAAAATCACATAGCTTGAGCCTTAGTTTTTCTAAATTTTATAAAATTTCAAGGAGTGTATTTTGGTTTTGAAAATTAAAACTCAAGTTAGGAAAGTCTGTACTTTGAAAAATCAAATCAAGTGTAAATCGAGCCTTCTATTTTGGTAATTGTAAAATTGAAAATGATGTAAAACATCATTAAGGAAATATTCCTATAAATTTCCTTAATGTTTTTTATTTTAAAATGTAGTTAAGTGTTGATAGGATTTCCCATTTGAATTTGAGTTTGCTTGAGCGAAATTGGGAAAAAACCAGTCAAACTTAAGTTTCTATTTCAGTTTTCAGTCATTCCAACAATTTATGTACCTTAGTGTTGTGATTATTATGTTTGGCATCAATTAGTACCCTAGTCTCTTTGACAAATGCATCTGTGTTGAAGTGTGGGAGAAGACCTCCCACACTACAACAACATTCAACATATTATAATCTACAAGAGTTATTGCTCCCTTGAAGTGTGGGAGAAGACCTCCCAACTCATCCTTCCAAGTGCTAAAATCTTTCAACTCCCCTTCTTCATTCAATATTGCAAGCATCTCATGCCCCTCCATATCTCTAAAAAAATTCAATTTGCTTTGTAACTACACACCCAATTTTCCATGAAAAATTGAAATTTCACCTAGTAAATCAATTGCCTTCAACAAATATGGAATGTTTGTTGGAGCTTTAGGATCCTCTTTCATATTTCATATCATTTTTTATCATGTTTCATCCTATAATTATTAAGGAGAATTCCAGAATTGTCAATACCTTCCTTTGATGTAACAACAAAGCATGAAAATGCACATTTAGGATTGATTGGTGATGCTTTCCTAGCATTTCTTAAATGCTTTTTATCAATGGCATCTAACTACCACGTTATCTCCATGAATGTGAGTCTATCTAACACATAACCTGGTAACCAATGGGATGGAACTAAAGCTCCATAAACCTTGATTGTGGTATTACCAGTGTGCAAATACTAGTCCCCCAATTAAATTTTTGTGTTGTATTTTCTTGAAATTCTACGAAACTTAGAATTTCCTTTACACCCCTAGAAATCCTATGCATGGCTTCAAGCCCAATTTCTCCAGCACATCAAACCTAAAACCGTTATAGAAAGCAACATAGTTTGAATCTGGATAGTGCATATCCCAAATATGGGTCCACATATGCACGTGAAATTCATTGTCTTGACTATCCCTTTCTCTCAACCTCATTAAATTTCTTCATACCTTCCTACCTCTTCATAGAAGCATATGCATTAATAATGAATAATGTCTACAAGATAAAGGAGGCCTTGCATCCTTCAAATTCACTAAATCATTATGAATTTCATCTACTATATAGGAAGCATAATCAAATGTGTTGTTTTGATACTTATTATGTATATCAATGGCCATAACCATTATATTAATATTCATCTTAATATCATAGTTTATGTGCAAAACCTGGCACAATGCATAATCAGTGTTCTTGAAATAGTCCTCAAATTTTTCAAAGTCAAAAGGCTCAAGATCCTTAGGCCCAAAAGGTACACCCTTCTTGTTCAATTCATGCCTTCTATGCCTTGGTAAAACATTCTTTTTGTAGCCAAATTTGTTCTACTCATACTCTGAATACAAGGCACCAAACTTAATTGACTCAATGGCAAAGGGATTCAAATTGA
Source organism: Sequoia sempervirens (assembly GCA_007258455.2). NCBI lineage: Eukaryota > Viridiplantae > Streptophyta > Pinopsida > Cupressales > Cupressaceae > Sequoia > Sequoia sempervirens. Next base: position 14,781 of record VDFB02073625.1, read on the forward strand.
AAACCTCAAAAATATGACTCCTTATGATATCCAACATGGGGGATTCATCTAGAAACCTCTTGATAACTCTTTCATTTGGATCATAGCACTTACCCAACTCCAAAACCAAGTCAACCTCCATGAAAACATTTGGAACAACCAACTTGCCTATGTCACATGTCCAAAGATGACATGTTGGATGACTGGAAAATCTCCTATTGAAAGCATAAAGGAAAAGATCCCAACCACTCTGAGGCACAACAACATCACCTACTCCAAATGCCAAATCCTAAAAATGGCTTGTCAAGGCACCCTCACCAGTTGCCCTTTTCCCAATCGGTTTCACTTTTGAGGTAGTATCCTTAGATGCTTCCTCCATAAAGCTGGTATAATATCTTTTTACTAAGATCTTCTTCCACAATGCTCCAGGCACTTTTGGTTAGCAACATCATCTTTTGGTTTTTCTCTTCTAACTCTCTTATGTTTGGGTTTTCTCTTAGGTTCGACATACTCACCAGGTTGACTCATTTTGCAAGATTCTATGAAACTAGGGTTTTAAATTAACCGAGAACTATAGCCTCAATTTTCAAACTCGTGGGGTTTATACTTAAATTCAACAATTCTTTACCCCACTTCCAAACCCTATGCAAAACTATCACAATTCTTCCATCGAACAATGAGAAAAACAACCCTAAGCTACAAACCCTAGCAATTTATCCCAATTTTTAAACTACCCAATGCTAAAATTTACACACAAGGGTGCATGAAGTTAACTTACCCAGGATAGCCAACAATTTGTTCTTCAAATTTTCTTTGCCTAAAGCTCATCTTCTATTTTTTGCTCCTGAATTCTCATGGAAATGGCTAAAAAATAACCAATTTACTCTTTTAATGGCCTAGAAGCAAGTAGATTTATCTTTAATGGTGAAAGATAGTTCACTCAAGTGAACGGGAAAATTTCTAACACATAGACTTCATTTAGGTTTGAAGTTCAGCAATTGATGCACTTGATTTAAAACTCAATCAATGGCTCTCCTTTATCTTTGTTCATTGCTTTTTTCTTTTCATTATCATGTTTTAAAATATTGATGATACCTTAAGGAATTGCCATGTGGCTACTCCACATTCCCCAATAGTCCTCTTGTGTAACCATCGTTCATTGTTGTAATCATCATCGCTTGACCAAATGAAAGAGTGATGTGAAGAGTAGCCTCAACGGAAAGAATATTCACTAGAATATTCTCACATCGCTCATCGCTCGTCGCCATAACACTTCAAAGTTCCACTCATACTCCAGTGATGTGAAGATCTCCAACGATGAAAAGAAAATAGAATCCCACCACCACTCATCGTGTGTCGCAAGAGTTTATCTAAAATGAAAAGGTCTTTGGTGATAGGCGATGTGAGCGATGACACAAGATGTTGACAGGTGGCACAATCATGACCCATAGTTTTTCACTTCCCATTGCTAATCACTCAAATGAATTGAGCAATAAAAGTTTTTTCACAATGTGAAGAACCGACACAATGCAAAGGAACCACAAAGGCCACCACACATCACAAAAAAGGTTAAGTGAACAAAAGGACTTTAGTGATGCGAAGGATAGAAGCGATGTGAAGAAAACACAAGCCATCACGTGTCATGGAAGTGAAATGAAAAGGCCAAATGCTCATAGTGATAAGTGATGCAAAGGAAATGGGTTCATCGATCATTGCTCAAATGAAATCAATGAGTGATAAGGTTTCAGTGATGGGTGATACAAAGACTTCAAGTGGCGGTAATGAGCACATGCTTTAAATTTGTTCGTAAATAAGGGTCTTCCTAGGTAAAATGAGGAATGGGGACTTAAAATAGAGTTTATAAGATCATACCCAACCTCCGGCACAAAGACAAAATATTTGAGAACTCCAACTTCATAAAATATCAACCCTTAGACCAAAAAAGAGAAGAAAATACTACGCAACGGGTAAATGAGAAAACTAGGCATAAGGGGCCAATAACCACATGGGTGCATAGGCTTAAGATGTAACTTATAAAACCGAGAACTAAGCCAGTAGTTCAATGAAATATTAGACCAAAAGAACAAGGATTAAGGAGGGAAAATATGCTAAGTAAAACTCACCTTCATAGCATAAAACCCTAAACCCTTGACAACATTTCAACCCTAGACCACCCAAAACCAAGAAGCCAACCAAGTAAAGACATAAGATCAGTGGAACATGAATAATTGAAGGGTTCCACCACATCACAAGAACAAAGCTTTCAATCAATTCCCCCATCTAATGATACCCCTCCCAATCAAGATCAAGATGTTTCATCCACTCCATCACATGATCCTCTTCCACCTCATGATCCCCTTCCATCCCATGATCCCATTTCTTACCAAGAGCAACATAGCCCTTATATCCCATCCAATGATCCCCTTCCTCCAAATCAAGATCAAAGTATAACTTCTATTCCATGCAATGATCCCCTTTCACTATGTAAAGATTAAAGTGCCCCTCCATCCCCCTTTCATGTTTCCCTTTCATCCACTCCATCACATGATTCTAATCCAAGTCATGATCAAAGCATCCCTTCATCTCCATTTCATGATCCCCTTCCATCTCATAACCAAGAGAAAAATATGCCATCCACCCCACCCCATGATCCTATCCTAAGTCAAGATCAGAGTTTTTCTCCATCTCCATCTCATGATCCAAGTATTCCCTCATATTCATGTCATGATCCTAATCCTCCACAAGATCCCATCACCCCTATCTAAGATACCCATGAACTCCACAATTATCAATTAGGTTCCTTCACTTCCATTCAAGTTGGTTTCCTCCAAGAACCTATCATTCCTTCCATACCATACCCTCCTCAAAATGGATTCGCATCTTGTTTTCAAAACAACAAGTATCCCATTGGGAAAAAGATTTTTCAAAAAATGCATTATCAAGGCAAAGGGTTAGGCCTACATGAGCAAGGCATATTAGAACTCATCCAAATCCAAGAAAATCCCAATTGTCATGGCCTTGGCTATAAGTCTCTAGATGTTGGTACTCCTTTCACCCATCCTAAATCTAAAATCCTACCATCTAAATCTAAACATCCACGTTCTCCATCCTCCAAATCTAGTTTGGGTCCTTATATTCCAAAACCCAATCCCTCATCGCTTCCATCCATTTTGGGTCCCTATGTCCCAAAAAAAATTCCTTCATCCCCTCCATCCATCTTGGGTCCTTACATTCCACCACCTAACATTCCTATTCCAAAATCCCATTATCCTCTATATCCATCACCTCATATCCCTAATCAAGATCAACAAAGGTAAACACCCTTGAACCTTTTCCAACACACTTACACCAACCCATTCATAATACTTCCACATCATTCATATCCATTCACCAATCCCATTTCTCTTGGAAGCAATTTGGATGTCAAATATCAAATGCATAAAGCCAAAAATCCACAAAAATCAAAGGATCTCAATATATCCCATCAAAAGGACATGCAAAAACAAAGAAAAATGTGATCCAAAATGAAAAAGCTAAATCCCAAAGGCCACAAAGGTCCATGAAGCAAAAATCAAAGTCAAAAATCGTGTGGATTCCAAAGATGTACTCATAGAATCAATGCATCCCAAAGAAAAATTAGAATTGGCATTCAAACTTGCTTATACAAAAGCTCCATCCAGTTCTACGTCCTCCACCCCATCTAATAATCCTTTATCACTTCCATCCATTTTGGGTCCTTATATCCCAAAATCCACATCCACTCCTCCATCTAAATCTCCAAATTCAAAAGGTACTTCTCTTTCAAAACTCCACCACCCTTCAAGGTGTGTGCCAATGTTGATCTTTCCAACATTTCCATCCACTCATCTACAATTCTTCTATCAACCCATCCATTATCCAACATCCATCTTTCACCCTTCCATCCCCCTTATCCAATCCTTTGCATAAATCCATATCCCTCACCTTCTTCTCATCCATTTCATCACCATTACCATCATTCTACCAACATTTATGAGCACACCTCCAATTGTCCATGGTCTAATCAAGTACATCTTCAAGGGATACCATCCATGGAACTAGATTCTTGAGTTCTCCCTTCATCTCCCTATCATGCATCCACTATCTTCCAAATCCACTTATCCATATCCTTATCCAAAAATTTCCCTTCTAAATGTTTCATGGTTACACGTTTCATTGTACATCAAGCTTTGCACCACCTTGCAACCAATGTAGATGATTACAAATTCTTGACTCGCTATATAAACATCAATCATCACCATTGGAAAGAAAATAAGAAAAAAAAATTAGATATAGAGATCACAATTTAAAATTCGAACTTAAAGTTTAGTAGTAAATAAGAACAATGCAATACATTAAGAGGATTATAATTTACACACTAATTCACCTGTGCCATTGAATGTTGAAGTCCTGTAGTGAAATCCCTTGAAATAGATTTAAAATGTTTATTGATTATGAATCAATAACTATCATATTTTTGTGTCAATTATATTCTACTATGCATTTGCATTTGTGTATTTTGATAATCCTTAACTAGACCCTCAACTTTGACAACTCAAATCTTTATAACAAATTATATCACTTGATGATAGAAAATGTGTCACAGTTGAATCTATTAACTAGCCTCATGGGGCCCACCTACCATGTCAAAACAGACCCTCAAACATGTGCCCACCACACCAAAGAAAGTATAGATAAGAACAATAGATGCTTTTAATAGCACACTATTAAATTCCACTACGTCAACTGTAACATGGCTAGCAATAAATTTAATAACAGAAGAGTTGATTCTTAGAAGGATTTTCCTTTTCAAGGCAACAAGTGGAAGTTTTAAAAGGTGTTGTGCTTAACAGACGTCTAAAATATATTGGACTTACAATCATTGTTCTTCTGCTTCAAATTTGTGCATCCAACTCATGCCAGAGAAGAATAGACAATGGATTAATTTTATAATGAAAAGCAATCAGATCTTTGACAATAACAGTACTTCAAATTCAATAAATGCATGCCACCTTGATCAGCCAGCAATATCCCATCAACACAGGAATTTACTATCAGAATACCCTTTGTTTAAACTCCAAGCCTGGATAGTTGTCTGTATTTCAAGCAGCACCCTTGCTAACTTCTTCTATTTCCAAAGTATCTGAACCACAAAGTCCCCCCATGAAAAGAAAAAGGACACCCCATAAATGAAGTTGTTTGTATTGACTTGAGATGTTAAAACTACTAGTCTTGGCATTTTAAAGTTTTATTTTGTATTGACCAGAGATGTTTACAGTGAGATTTTAAACTTAGTGGGCTTCACATCACCACAAGTTGTCAAAGACCTCAGGCTTTTTATTTTAAAAGCCACCATATTTGTATCCAATGAACAAACATCCGGTAGCAAATGTCTATATTTTCAAAGGTCTGACAATGATATTATCCTGTTATAAGAAAACAAACCGTGTACGTGTTATTATTGGTCTCCCATGCATTATTTTTATTTAGGCCTATGGTAGTTGTTGATTAACATTTTTTTTATGAAAAATAGTATGAAGTGATGTCACCATTAAGTATTTAAACCAGGGTACAGTCGCTGTAAAAGTCTTTACTTATCCAATTATAATTATAGTGGCAATCTATAAGTCATATCATTTAAGCTTAGAGTGTAAGGATTTTTTTTTAGAATTATAATATTTTGTTGAATTGGATGGTAAATTTGATAGATGGTGAATTAATTTAGATAAATGTATTGGAATCAATATTAAAGAATTGAAATAAATGTTATAGTAAATGTGAAAATTAATTTAATTAAATGTAAAGGTATTTAGTTTTAATTTAGATGGGAAAATTATTGTATGTATTTGAGGAGTGCATTTATTAAGGTTATTAATTTAGATTTTGATTATGAAACTCTCTAGTTAACTTCCGCAAATGTGAAGGTGTAAACTAATGTGTAGAAATGAATCTATGATTCATGAAAATAAACCTATGATGAATGAAACTAATTTAGCTAATTTCTACTTGCTAAAACGTGTTTCCCTCTAAACAAGTGATATAAACATGATAAGGAAGAAATGATGTTTACAAACACCTTTGAGAAATCTATTAAATTGTGAGGTCACGATGTCTCAATTAGACCCCTAAATGGACCAATTCAATGGTGGTGAATCAAGAACAAGAATGACAAAAAAATGTGCATTGTATTCTCTCAATCCTAGATGATTCTCTTTTGAATTATGACTAATCTATAAATTCATCACTCTATCATGCAATTTAAAATAAGAGTATGTTTTAGATATAATTAGAGCATAACCACACAAGATTGTGGTAGAATACTCAATAGCTACATGTTTAATTTTCACAACTCACCAAAGACATGATGGGGGACATCACTTCTCAAGAAAGGGAAATAATTAGAGAATAACCATACAAGAAAAGATAATTTCATCACACAAAATCCTCTTTCCTCTTCTGTATAGATTTTGCACCTAACACTAAACTCTTGGTGTCATCATGTGCCACCACACATGAAACTACACCTTATTTATTATATGTTCTTTCACATGACTAATTCTAATCTCACATAAGTCACTTGGCAACTTAAGTAACACTACACACGGATGCATTTTGGCCATGAAATAGAATAAATTGCGAGGCAACATAACTAGAAACATAGCTAGAGGTGGATGGTTTAGAACATATCATTACAACTTTCTTTTCTTGTTTTGAAGCTATTTAACATATTTTATTTTATCTATGTAGCTCTCACATTAAGAAGGTGATTGATTGACAAAAATTATACAATCATAAGTAAAACTATTTATATGTGTTCTCCTTTGCTAGTTCATAGGAATCTTAATTCCTAGCTATGGTCATTGTAAGTAGCCAATACACCTTATTCATTTATATTTGTGAATAGTAGTATATAATTGCTAAATTATTTTATTTTAATTATGTGGCTAGTTTACTATCTTTTGTTTTCTTTTTAATCTATAAACCCCATCCTTCATAAGAGTGGTTTTTACCCTCTCTTTAGGTCTAGATCAAGTTGACTCAAACTGGATAATAAGGGAAGGGAATGTGAGCCTAAAGTAAGTTCAATTTTAAAGGTTCAAGATTTAAATCCACACTCATGAAAATTATCTTGATCAATTTTACCACCATAAATATAAACCAAGGTGATGGATGGGTAGATGTGGAGATCAAATCCAAACCTTGAGGATGAGTAATGATATTGACGTATTAAAATAAAATTAGTTTCCAACTTCCATGAAAAATGTGGCATCTTATACACTAGTCAATGCATAAAAGATAATCTTATCAACATAGACCAAATATATAAGGAAAAAAGACATGGATATGTGATTTACACCATTATGATATCTTTATTAGGTTAAACTGCAATCACTATTTTAAGATTGGTAAAAATTAGAAGTAAAGTTTATTATTCTTTAGCATAATTTGATTGATAGTTTGCTTTATGATGGTTCCTTTTTATAAATATTATATAGATTTTTTGACCAAAATATTAAGATAGATTCTTTAATGGTTCCTTTTTATAAATATTATACAGATTTTTTGACCAAAATATTAAGATAGATTCTTTAAAAATCCCCTATTGAATGAAGCTAAAGTATTTACTATTGTTCTCACTTTCAAGATTAAATGGAAACTTCCATATAAGGTAAAATATTTTTCTAAGTGATAGAAGTGCATATTATACTCTTTTACTCCTTCAGCATAATATACTCTTTTACTCCTTCACTTTACATTTGTTTTAGATACTATTGTAAATGCATTGTCATTATTTTTAATTTGTCTTGTTTAATACATGAATTGATCCTAACTCTAAACTTCTCAGCCAAATAGTCATTATAGTTCTCAATAGTCCAAACCCATCCTTTACAAAATTCCCTTAGCTAAGACTATATTACATATGCAACCTTGTCGCTTGGGCTAGACCACATTCCAAATTTGTCCTTTCTTTTTGAAATCTAAATTTCTTTCTTTTGAAGTAGACCTTTATGGAATATGATTGTTATATTTTCAAACCACACACCATAACAACTCAAGTTGAGAATTAGCCCTAGTTCATTAGTTTAGATTAAATAAATAAATTGGATCTCTCGTAGCATAAAGGATTTTCACTATAGTATTAGTTCTCACATTAGCATTGATATTGTAGGAATTACATTGCTTTCTTGGTGTCTCTTTAATTTTGTATCATCAATAACAATAACAAAAAGATCTTCATCATTTATAATAAGAAATCAACAAAAATATTCACACTTGTTTCCTCCTTTTCATTTATCATTACATTCAAACCTTAACTTCAATAATTTAAATTTAATTATACTTTTTTAGTTTATTACTCAACTAAGCACTTACAATTGTTTATTTCCCTACAACTTGTAAAAAACAAGTTCTAAAAAATCAAAGTCATTTAATGACAAAGATATTTAGAAAAAATAGAACTAGGTGTACTCTAATTATTTTTTAAATTAAGGAAAGCCTATAAAATTCAATAGATATGAGATCATAAATTTTAGGCAAATAGATTAGTTAATTTTTTTAAGAATAAGTCCTCTTTGAATTTTTAAATTAACTAAAATGATGACAATATAATATTAACACACACAAAAATGGGTGATACAAAGTAACACCCTCAAAGTCTATGTGGGATGGCATCCCAAACAAAGACAAATTTTCAAAAGGACCAAGCTCAAACATAACATAAAAAACTTAGTTAATGCAACATTAGTCTAGGAGGGGGTCTTTATCATTAGGTTTTCCCAAACATCACTAGAGAAAAAATTATCATCAATCAACTCACAACTTTGTTGTGCAATTTTACACCTACGCCCACTTAGATGGGGGCCCTCTTTTTGGATGTCTCTAGGGCCTTTGGTTTTTATTAGATTTATCCTTTTAAGGTCTTGGGATGTTGGTCTTTCTTGCCTTGGTCTTGCCCTAAGGGTTGAATTGATCAAGCTTGGTTTTTAATGGAAGTCCAGGTTTTTCCTTGGGTCCGGGATTTTCCGGTTCACTCAAATTTTTCTAGATCCTGGTCTATCATCTAGTCACTATCATATTTTCCACAGTCTGGGTTTTTGGATGAATCCGGGATTTTCCAGGTCACCCAGATTTTCCTGGACTGCATCGGAGTCCCGAAGGGTGCGTTATCCACAAAATTCGTGCTCACCCAGATTATCCGTCTGGCTCGATTTTTTTTGAAGTTCCATTTTGAGCTCGGGTTTTTGGATTTCCTTGATACGTCTTATCAGCCATTAATGATTAAAGTACATTTGCTCTGGCATGAATGTAAGTGAATTTAAAGGCTTTTAGTGTTCATGATTTCATTATTCATTTGCCATTTCCTATAGTGATTAGGATTATTTATTTTGAGC
>VDFB02073626.1:0-15991 GCA_007258455.2 Sequoia sempervirens
TCCACAGGCATGTACATGTTGGAGAAGAGAAAATATTCAAGCTCATCTTAAAGAAAGAAGCCACCATGCAGAGAGAGGACTTAAAGGAAACCCACCACAAGGGGAAAATACTCTATGGATTCCATAAGCAAGCCACCCCCCAAAATATCCTTGAGCACCAATGCACACGCATTCACCATTTTTCCAAAGCTTGGGCACTAAGCTCATCATACTCTCAACAGAAAGCTTGGTCTCTAGCAGAAAAAGGACATCAGGAGACTGATTTCTAACCAAATCCCAAATAGCTTTTTGTCTAGGGCAACTATTCAAGCCCCAAACATTCCATGAAAGAACAATCATTTCAAGGGGTTCAAGAAATGTGAATCCAGGGTCTTGACTGACCTTGACTCCACCAGTGTCTCCCCTATCATTTTAATCTTTTCCACGTCTTTCTTCCTACCAAGCTTAGAAACCTTCTTCATCCCCACTTTCTTTAGATCTTTTTGCAAAATACCCAAATGAGGAGCTAGCTTACCATTCTTACCCACCTCTGTGCTCACTCTCTGTGAGGGTTGAGATAAGGCTTCACTGCCCTTCACTGCTTTGGCCACTCAACCCAACTCCTCCTATGCCACCATCTGTCGATCTGTTTCCAAATTCATAGTCCCATCACTAATACATTGACTACAAAATCTGACGAAACTATCTGACGAAATATGTAAAATTCGATGTTCATCGAGTGCTTGTAAAATTTGATGTGTAATTTTCAATTTTTGAAAGTTTATCCCTGACGTTCGTCGAAATTTCGACGATCCTGGGGCTCGTTGAAAAATTGGCTATCATTTTCGTCAAATTTTCAACAAACATGAAAAATAGAAAAAAATAAATTGTGGCCGACATAAAGAAAAGTGAGTTCGCTACTTCTAATTTATCATGGCTGCAGTTGTTTTGCTCCCCTACTTGAGATGTACTTCTCTTAGGAGAACTAAGGATGATTTTCTCTTGGGAAAAAATCAGAAAAAATTCAAGAGGATATCCTGTGTTGAGGGTAGTCATTGTCTTTGGTGCATCTGAAGCTGTGAAGTCAAATTTGTAGTTCCAAGTTTGAAAATCATATTTTAAAAGCAAATATCTCTAATGATTCTATGAGGTTATGGCTTTGAGAATTCCATGTCCAGATTTTGTTGTGTGGAATCACCATAAGATCACAACTAAGGAACATATTCTTGTGATTGTAATTATGTGATCCATAACTCTATTGGTCATGTGGCACAGTTGTGCTATAAAAATATATGATGCATTTATGTGTGACTCCAAGTTTAATGTATTAAGCGTGTTGTATAGAATGGAGGCACCATATAAATGTAGTTAATCTGTGCTGGCAATGTAGGTACAATCATCATTGGGTGCATCTGCCATTCCAAGTTTAATAAAGTTAGGATGTAATTATAGCATGATCAAAAAGTGATTACCTCTTGCTGCAATAAAGAGCCTATAACTCTGGTTGATATGCAGAGTAGTTGTGTTATATCAATTATGCAGTGCATTCAAACACAACCCATGTTTAATGGGCTATTCTAGAGAGTGATCAAGATTTTTTAAACCTTATGTATGTTACTTGACATATATTTGCATAATCTCAAATTCCTTCAGAGGCTTTTGAAGTATCAATGTATCCTATATACGGTTTAGAATGATTTCTTTTAATTAAAAAAATAAATAAATGATGTATTTCCATGTAATTAGATAATGTGGAGATCTCCTAAATCTGCCCCAGCACACTATCCTCTTTGGAACTATATTCATTACTCCAGCTACTAGGGTTTTGCATGTGACATCTTTAATATCTACATGACCATGGCTTTTAAATAGATCTCAGTCTTTGCTTTAATCCTTTTCATGATAACCCTTAACTTCCATAATCCACCTTCAATCTCTTCTAAGAACGTTGTCTTAAGCTACACTGCATAGTATGCATATAAAGCAAGTCCTTCATACCTACCATTGTTCCAAACCACCACTCACTACCTTGCTTAAAATGTTGCCTCCATAAGCATAATAGCATGTTTTAAAATCATGGTTGCCAGTGATTGACCATTAAGGTCACCACTTCTATCAAGATACAATGAGATTTTTGTCTTCAAACTCAAGGCATTATGCAAGATAACATTGTGAATTGTTTTTTGTGTAATGATTTAATTTCTTGCACACAATTAGTGCTTTGCTAACTTCCCTTTTACAAGGATCGTATTAAAATTTCACCGCAATCTTGCAAATAGCTCACTCACTATCACTTGAAGATTCCTTTCATGAGAATCCTTCTATAAAATCAAACTATGCCTTGTAGACTACCTACTTACTACAGGGGACTCATTGTATCATGGTATTATAGTTCTTATGATCCTTCAACCTTATTGACACTACTTCACAGTCCACGAGGTATTATTCACCATTCTCCCATCTTTGATGAGTCTCAAAACACTGCTCAAACATGCAATCCACTACCTCCATTATACATTAATGGCTAAGAAAAAACATTGAACCTATGATTACCACTGTTACTTCATTTGGACAGTCATTCCCTGATTGCATTTGCCTTGTCTAACACTACCAAATGCATTTGAAAAACGCTTTGTCTGTATAAGTGAAACTCGTTGTAATCTCCACTTTACTATGGTTTGTTTCTATTATCTTGTCACAATTGCTCAAATTTCGACCCATTACATCTCAAGGACTATCATTCTTTCCAACAGATTGTACTTACAAATGTCACTTTCGTTACATAGTGCTTGTTGGCTGGCTACAATCTTTAGATTGCAAGAGATCTTTGTTATTACCTACAATGTCTCAATCTTTCCTGTATCAGTAACCCTCACTAACTGGCTATAGCTATTGTTTATGTTTCTACAGAGGCCTAGGGTTTGTACCCTAATCATGCTCTTACCAATGCTTCTGTTGTTTTTTATTAAGGCTCTCTCAATGTTGAGGGCCCTAGGAATAAGCTCGCTATAAGCAGGCTTAGACATACTGTATCTCTTTAACTAAAAGGATAAACTTGCATTGATATTCAGTAAATGATGATTCCAATTGCTGTTCTAGGAATGGGTCACTTTCTGTATAGGCCTGCTACCTGCATTATATTAGAAGTTTATAGATCAGTTTAATATTACAAGATTCTTAAGAGTCTTAATAATTGGAAATCATATTAAAATCAGAATTTAATAAGTTTTGGAATTAGCATTTGAAAGTGTTTTTTTGGGTCATTAACTTCAGACTATCTTCTCTTTTGTAGGGGTGGTTGCATGCCAAATTCTTTTGGTGTAAAATATTAGAATTATTAGATTATATTACCTGTCTATGAATAAAAATGATTGGAGTGTGAGTTTGATATTTTGAAGATCTAAATAGTCAAGCCTTGGTAAAAGAAAAATCATGTCGCATAATATTGCTAGTCCAACAAAAACGAAGAGACACTCTGATAGATCGCGGGCCAGATTGCAAAAGGTGATGGAATGTTATTGTCCTTGGTACAATTGCAAGGGGCTTTAAAGACTAGATGAATTTTAATCACAAATAACTCCAGAAACATTGTAGCATCATGGTCACATTGAAGGCATGATTATCATCCATTGGTAAGTTGTTCAATATATGTTTTTATATTGATTGAATTTGTAAATGTTTATATCGTTTTAACATTATATATATATATATATAAAATCACTTGATCACGATCATGGTTTATTTGTGTCGATCATTATTATAAAGGTTGGGTGCCCTAGGGCAGATGATATGGATTATCATGGCCCGAAGAATGTGGTTTTGCAAGCAGACGAACATGGAGCTGTGAATATCGAAGATGAAGTTAATGATCCTATGGAAGAAGATGATCATGCATTAGAAAATACAGTTGAAGATGATGGTACGAATACATTCATCCATGACACATTTAGTGGCAGAGTTGATCATGATGATCAAGATGACTTTGATGATGTTCATGATTTACCTGTACTTGAGAAGGCATACTAGCCCCTTTATGAAGGCTCCGAAACAATTCTTCTCTCTGTTGTATTGTCGCTGTTGAACTTGAAGGTTATGAATGGTTTATCAAACATAGCAATCTCACGGATGTTAAGGTATGTCATATATGTCATCTTTTTTCATCTATTTTAATTGTTGTTAGTTCATCACTACTAAATAAAGGATGAAATATGTACCATTAATATTTTTTATATGAACAAGTTTTTTTTGTTGTAGATTGATTGGTGAATTTTTGTTACCACCATCAAATATTTTACCTCACTCATACCGAGATTTATGTGCCATTATGAAATATATCGGAATGGAGTATCAAGCAATGGATGCATGTCCCAATGATCATATTATATATCATAAACAACAAGAATTTGCAACAAAATGCCAAGAATGTCATACCAATAGATATCAAATAGATCAACTAACAAAGAAGGTGCCTCACAAGGTTCTTCGTTATATTCCCATTATTCCATGTATGCAATGATTATTTAGGTGCGAAAGCTTAGCGCAATTGATGGATTACCATGCACGGACTAGAAGTGGAGATGACATTCTTCGAATTCCTATGGATGGTTCTGCATTTAGGGACATGGAGGAAAAATGGCCACACTTTAAAGAACCTCGTAATGTCAGGCTTTCATTGGGAGCAGACGGTGTTAATCCATTTGGAGAGCTGCGATCTATTTACTCAGTGTGGCATGTTTTTATTATCAACAATAACATTCCTCCATGGATGTCAATAAAGAGGGAGCACATAATGTTGTCAATGATTCTTCTAGGTATTTGCTTACATCAAACTTTTTTAACGTAGTAGCATCTCATTTGTCTTATTTGTTGCATAATGCCTTATATTTTTTTCATTCAATATTCATGTACATTTAATTTATATATATTGCAGTAAAATGGTTATAATTATTATTTAATGTTTATGTTGATTCAACTAGGTAAGTACCAAGTTAAAGATATGAATGTTTATATCGAGCCTCTTATCGACGAGTTACTAAAGTTATGGAATGGCGTCACTATGTATGACGTCTCCAGACCAATAGGACAAAGACAATTTCAATTCCATGCAATGCTTGTATGGACAATTCATGATGCCCTAGGGCTAACACATTTTTGTGGTATGTTATAACATTCGACTACACTTTAACAATATTTAATTTGATGAAGTAGATATCATACATGTTTTTAAAATAATCTATTCATTATATATAATGAAAAAAATTGACATATTTAATCCAATTATATATCATCTTGCAGGTCTTCAAACAAAGGGAAAATTTGCATGTCCAATTTGTGGTCCAAAGATGAAATTTTGTCATTCAACAAGTTTAGGAAAGCAGGTGTTTGATGAGTATAGGCACTTCCTCCACATAAATCATAAGTATCGAACTACTAAAAAATATATTTTCAGTGGGAAAGAGGAGACTACATCAAAACCACAAAGAATGTCACATCGTCTATGGAAGCTGGAATATAATAGAATTAATCATCAAGGTTATACATCGGATCAAATTATTTATCTATTATATATGATATGTTTTGAATTTATATTTTTATATTGTGTTGTATTTACTCATGTTGTAATTGACAATGATTGTCGTGGTTAATTTGTTTAACATATATGTTTCATGAAGGTCGTCAAGGCATTAATGGTTGGCTTCCACAGGGACTGAAAAGTTATCCAAGACAATTTAGTAGGTTGCCCTACTATGAGCAGCTACAAATTATGCATTTGTTTGATACAATGCATATCAGAAAGAATATAACAAAACAAGTATGGAAAATATTGGATGGAAGGCGACAAGAAAAAATGTCAAAATTTGTAGTGACATTCGTGAAGCCAATCAAGTAAATGAAAAATTTCATTCAATTAAATAGCTTAAGGAGACCAAATTAATATAAGTGTCCTTCCCTTGGTTATACAATTTATAGCAAAGCAATGCTATAAAAAGTCATACAAAAATTCGATTTCACGGGATTTGCTATGAACATAAACAATATAATAACAAAAAGGTGAATTTGGGTCAAGGATGAAAATGCATGATTGGCATACCTTCATTAAGGTAATTATTCTAGTATATTATATACATTTGTATAATGCATGTACTTTTCAGTGTATTATGTTTACTACTTTTGGAAAAATAATGAAAAGATCATTTTATAATTGTTGCAGTACGTTCTACCTCTATCTCTCCCAGACAATTTTGACAACAATGTCAAGCAAGTTATATATAATCTTGGAAAATACATGAGGTAAGTAACGAGATTTGTTCAATTAATCGTGACACATCTTATAATTGCCATTTTGTTTTACTTGTTATGTAATATACTATATTTTGTTAAATCTATTAATATATTTGCACCTTGAATCACTTGTAGATGGTTGTCATCTAAAAGAAATCCATAAAGAAGATATAAATTATTGGAAGAGAAAATTCGGCCTAATGTGTAAAATGCAAAAGTGTTTACCTTTGACATTTTTCAATGCACAAGAATACTACCTCATACACCAAGTAGAGGAGATTGAATTGTGTGGACCTGTACACACAAGGTCAATGGGGATGGTTGAGAGGCACTTGAAATTTTTGAAGGCTTTGGTTAGACAAAGAGCACATCCTAAGGGTTCTATGGTGGAGGGATATATGGTATACCAGACCATGGTGTACATTAGTGAATATCTTCCTAAATTTGCAACAAAGATCCATTTAGATCGCATTTGGGATCCCAATTCCATTAACAAATTCAAAGGGGAGTACCTGATGGGGAAAGGTAGATTGAGAAAAGTGAGAGGTAATTATAAGATAGTCCTGGAGATTAATTGGAATAAATTTTACATATGGTTTTATGTATATTGTACTTATTTAATTTTTAATCTTCAATATACATCAATTATAAATTAAGGTCGTATGTACTATGGTATTTAACCACTATACTGCTTTCAGAATTTCAATATTTTTTGGTACAAGCTAGTCGAGTGGGATGAATCGCATTTGTAATGTCAGCCAACAATCTTAATTGAGACGGTATGGATTGAACGATGTCAACAATTTTGGTCGCTACATTAACATAGGGAAGGTGTGGCTTCATCGGGTTAAAGAAGCTCATCTAATGGAGATTCCAATGTTACACAAAGGAAATTGATTTAGCATATGGTTTAGGAGATAAACGTGTATGTATAAATATATTAATTCACATTATTTCTAATTATTTTCAAGTATATTGATGTATATGTATCTTGAGATTGTTTTCTTGCATACATTCTACTAAGAATAAATATGTTTATCAACCGATGATATTGTAATAATTTTACATGTTTAACATATTGCGTGAAACACTACAAGGCTATGTGGTAATGGTCATAAATTTTGAATCAAAATGCTGATGACATGAAGAAAACTTTCAGGATTGCATAATCGCATTCTTCGTGTGACTAATGTTTCATCTAGATATTTACATACACATCTAGAAGTCTCAGAAATTGATACCATGGGATTTTGGATGATATACTTGAGGTGACTTTAAGCCCTCGATTAATTTTGTTCGTTGTCCAATCGGTTGTGCTCGGCTAGACCTAGACCAACCCGACGAGGGACTTTAAAAGCCTCGCATACCTCCAGCTCAGTAAGACCCAGAGGGTGATCCCTTAATGTGTTTACAACCTCTCTCACACCATTATTATAAACAACATTAAAATAGCGGCATGATTCAATTTAATAGCTCAACACGATAAGATAATATCAACTAGAATTGGATGTTCATAGACAATATCAACTATCTAGAGCATGAGATAACTAAACACAATCCATTGTATAAGATAGTCAATGATTTGCAATTTGTAGCAAGCTCTAGGAAAAGACAAACAAATACTAAACTACACGAATAATTGCAACTTAGATCAGTGCCATATATCCATTGCAAGAGTCAAATTCATAAGAATCTAGAGGTTTATAACAGATTTAATACATCGCATATAAGATCCCTGACAATATTGCATTACAATTTCATCAGTATGCATTCTAACCCAGGACTACTTATCAAATGCTTATACATCACATATCCACCTATAATCCCATTCAACCATTTTGATTAATTCCTTGAATTAAAGCTAAAATAGAATCATACACACCACAACAGTGAGATGGATAAAACAACCTTTAGTTATTTCATTGAAAGTTTAGATATGCATGTACAATGGAGAGACATGAGTTCAAATTTTTATTTCAACTCAAATGCTAGTACTGTTATACAATATTAAATCTCTATGAACTCAAAACCTATTACATAATGACTCAAAAGCTAAATTGCATTTCTCTAAAACCATGTCATACTTTACAATTCACTCTGCAAATTCACCTAGACTCGACAAAAATTATCTAACTTGCTAACCTATACTTCTGGCCTTGAAATTCTTCTTATAGAAAATGAAGGAGAAAACAAGCACCAGGCCAGAAAGTACACCTGTCACCAGTCAATTGGAGCACCTGGTGATATTCAAAAATTTGTTACAATAGCCACCACCTTGAAAAATATTCTTGTTCAAAAATCATTACAACAGCAATCATCCTGGAGCATATTCTCATTCATCATGTCGACGGAGGAAGGTTGATGCAATAACAAAAAACCACGTGAAACCCATGCCAAGAAAGTCATCCATACAAAACTAGAAACGTTGTAACCGCAGCATCTGATTTGCCACCCATCGATAGCCCACTCTTTTTACTCATCATCATTCAAATACTTAGCCACCCACCTCTAGTATTCTTCGTCAGTTGGCCAGTCAAAATTAATCACCTATTTTACCTTTATACTATAAGGCAAATACTTTACTGCCACCCCATTAGCATCTCTTTCAAAAGATTTCAAAAATGAGCTAGTACCAATAATCTTATCCATACAATTTACCAACAAATCATAATCTGAGTCACCACAAATTATTTTAATTTGATTATTGATGACTTTACTTGCTTGATCCTGCTATTGTTGGAGTGTTCTGATTTCCCGCCATCGGGCTATATTAGGTATCGAAAGGTAAGTTACCCCAATCATTGAAGTTCTTACTAATTCTTAATCTTCCTACTTAGATCATCCGTAAGGTTCCAAAACCTTGCAATGATTTAACTAATATATAAGTAGGTTTCAATGATTGGGGTATGTTATTTACATCAAACCTTGAGGCTTTATTCATAACATCTAGATTATTTTCCCTAGGGATCCAATTTTGAATTATTGGAATCACTATCCCCTCTATCCCTATCAATATTCTTTTTATTGCTTCAAATAAAGCAAAGAATACAAAGAATGTATAGAGGGGTGTTTATTATCCACCTTTTCATTTAAATGCTCCAAACAATAGTAACAATTTCTTTTTTTTTTTAAAGAAAACCCTCCTCTTTTACCCTTAGTGATGTCTGTAATTGATCAATTTTTTGCATGAGCTACCTCTTTGTTGGATCAACAGAGCACTGTGTTTCTTCATCAACTTGTTCTAGAGGAGGGGTAAGAGCAGGATTTTGAATGGGAGACACTGGTGTAGAAATATTTGGAGAAGTAGGAGGCATTGACCCTACTGTGGGAGGTGATGTGCTAGTTCTTGGAGCATTGAATGTTTCCCCAGTATGTCTATACTTGAACCTTTCTACTTCAGTTTGCAGCTCAACATTCCTCTGTTGCATTTTACCATATTCTTTAATTAAAATGTTATACTTCTCCATTAGGCTCTTTCTTTCAGCAGTCTTTTGGGCCAACTTGGCCACATTCACAGTTAAACTAGTGGCTTCAATTGTTGTAGTCTTTAAATCCCTCTTTATTATTAATCCTCCTTTGAAATTTGGATTAATATCAACAATGTCTGACTTTCTTCCTTGTGGAGCCAATGTCCAAATTGCCAAGGTCTCATATTCTTCACTGAAGGTAGAGTTTTGTAATGTTGCCTTTAATCTCTTCCTCAATCCTCAAAAGGGATTCTTGGATTCTTATAATGGCATTGAAAGCCAGATTATGATGTTCTTATTCGCAAAATCAAAACACAAACCGATTCACTAGTTGTCTCTCCTTCAGATGATGTTTTGAACTCTTCCATTAGTTCAGCTTTCACTTCTTCATCATTCTCCTGATCTGACCTGTCAGGCCTTAGTTCTTTTCTCTCCTGCATTTATTTTGATATTCCTCAAATTTCATCCTCCATGCCAATTGCAAGAATACATGAGTCTTTACAAATGCATTGTCATCTAAGAACTCCTTGCAAGCCTCCATTCTTGCATCCTGCACACTCTTACCCTTCATATCCAAATCGAATAGAACCAATTCTGCTGACCTAGGAGGGGATGACATACCAACCTACATGTCTTGATCAATAACAATAATTTCATCTGTGAGATCCTCAGGTAGGTGATCAATTATTTGCCTCTTAGGGCTTGGCTCAGGTGGTGGTGATGGGGGACTGCGCTCTAGTGAAGATTTTAATTCAATGATTTTGACAGCCCTAGGTACTTAGAATTTTGGGCCTGGTCGTGAAGGCACCTTCATTATTTTCTTCCCTTTTCTGTCTACTTCTTCCTCATCACTACCAGTATCCCTTTTCCTCCTATAGATGGGCCACCTTTCTGTAGGCTGACATACTGGCCTTGTTTCAATTGGCATATCACTTTGTCCTTGCATATCCAGACTTAGCCTTAAATTTATCTTTTTGGTTGTCAAGGTGTCCATTATCTCTTTGAAATTCTTCATTAAAAAATCAATTCTCTTGTGGTATGGAGTGAATTCTATCAATGGATCATACTTCGGATCCATTTCATGCACAATATCCAGTAGCTTACTATAAGCTATCCTTTTTTCCTTGTTCAATTCCTGTCTATTTAAATCAAATACATTCCTGATCAAATCCTCAGGGAAATTGAACTCATGTGCAAATTTTCCACCTTTTATTCTTTTTTCTAAAAAGAGCAAAGAAACCTTCAGGATCATGTTGTCACCTTAGACCAAATCTCAAATGGTAATCAACAAAGAATTTGTCAAAATGTGTCCAACCTCCCTTTGAAAATGTAAAGTCAGACACTACTGTATAATTAGGGAATAATGTTCCCTTCCCCTTTCTAGTTAGGTTATCTTCATGAATACACCCCATCTACCACATAACTTCTGCAAACCCTAGTCTTGGTGGCACATTGTATGGCAATATGTGAGGGGTTCCTTGAAATCCATATATTCTCAGGACAGTGCTGACTGGATATGGGATAATGTCACCCCAGTTATGTAAAACCCTCAATTCTGGTTTCCTCTCCTTCGGCCTAAGGAAATCATGCACTTCCTGAGGGATCCTAGGTACATTTACCATCAATCTAGCCCTCAATCTTGCAACAAAACAATTATCAAATTGCACATAACTAGTGCTTTCCTTATTACAGGACAAATTTGCAGCCCATATCTATAATGGAAATCTTTCTCCATTAACTAATTGTCTTAAGTTCATCTTCTTAGCAAAGAAATCAGCATTCCTAAATAAGAACATATGTATCAACATGGAATACCAAAAGAATTGAGTACCAGTATCACCATTTTGCAGCTTCGACAGTCCTTCATCTATCCTCTCCACCAAAAAAGAAGCAAAGTCATATGTTACAGAGAAGTTAAGGTGTTGTATTTGCACCCCCATGAACATGTATGCAATCGACATTACTACACCAAGGTTGAAACCCAAAATCTAACATAGAGAATAGAAAGTAGCCATAAAAGGCTTTGCAAAACAATTCAATCTGAAGGGTTCCTGGTCACTAGGGCTGATGTGAAATTGTGAACCCCATGCCTTAACCAGATGAGGTGGAAGCAGCTTAACCCTAAAAAGAGATTTCAATTTTGTATACCCCTGCTTCATTTCTTCAAGATTAATAGGAACCAAGTCATCACTTGGCTCACTCAAATCAAAAATCTGTTAGATAACATCTTTGTTAATTTCTAATAGAACCCCTCCATCATTATCTCTGATTACCCATGTGATAGGGTCATATCTTTGGGCCACTGCTCTAAGTAAGTCCACATCAGGGAACACATTTAGAACAACCAACTTTCTCATGTCGTACATCCATCCATTTGAAAAAGGATGAGGTAAATTCTTCTGTCCATACTAATCTGAACATTTCTAAGCATGTGAGTGGAACCCTAGCATCAACAATGTTGGAATTATTACACACCAAACCCTCCCCTAGGATTTTCCCTCGCATCAACACCAAACATTTCTTTCTGTCATTTGTTGATAATGGAAATTAATCTAAAAAATCATCGTACAAGTTTCTTTTCAAATACTCAATGTGGCCAAAGTGCTGCTTGGTTGGCACCATTTTAGAAAAACTAGGGCCTCACCACAATGTTACACTTCAAGTGGCTATGACTAAGTAGAGATAGGAAATTACAGAGTAAAAATATCACAATTCCTCACAATTTATGATTAAATAATAGCCTTAACAAAATATTTTAATGAACTCAGTGACAAGCATAGCAGACCCCCCTTCCTAAATTTAGGTGCAGAATGATTGGAAACAGAGAAAATTAACTCACGGATTTTTTCGCACAAACTCCAATTTTTGGCTGCAACTGCTCACAATTTCACCTTTGGCTCTTAAACTATTTTCACAAAATACTTGGATGCTTTGTGATACAAATGAGATGAGTAAATTGATTTTATTTCGATCAAATTCTACCAGCAGATGTCTCATCCTCCATTAAAGTTCACTTGCGGGGTGCACGAACGGCTCCAAACATAATTTGACACATATTTAAATTTTAGTCATTGATCCTTTAGTTTGATCAAATCATCGACGACCATCTCCAAAACAGGCTGACATAATCGCCAACACAGCAATAAAGGGGCCCACTATGTCATACACCGCAAAGGAATGCCACGCGACGGTTGCTCGCGATATCGCAATCCTTAGATTTACCATCACAGGATGGTGGGCACCATCGATCTTTTTACCATAAATTCTGCTCCTTCAAAAATGGTCGTCGTCCTTTCCTTTAACTGTCGAGCAGCTTTTCCCTTAAAATCATAACATATGCGTTGAAATAAAACACATGCATCTTACAAGCACATTAATAATCCGCCCCATAATACATTTAAAACCGGCGAACGCTTTCTTCATTCCTTAGGCTTCATTGGATGAGACATGTGGCAGGCACCTGCGACATCGCAATCCCAAAATTCGTAATTGCGGGATGGCGGGCACCGTCAATATTGAAGAGACAGCTCATCAATGGTCACACAGATTTCATCCTTTAGGAAGGGCACATGGCACCCGCCCGTGATATCGCAATCCCTGTAATCCCTTATCACAGGATAGTGGGCGTCATTGATCTCGTTCCTTTAACACAGTCGCCAGCCATGTCGTTAACCTTCGAGCAGCTTTTCCAGCAAGATTATAACATATCCGTTGATTTAGAACATGTGAGTCTCGAGAACACTTTATTAATCTGCCCCTTAATACATTTAAAGCTGGCTAGTGTTTCCTTTACTCTTAGGCTTCATCAGGATGAGACCGCGTGGCACCGCCCGGTATTCGCGATCCTTCAATTCTCGATCATAGGATGGTGGGTACCGTTGATATCTACAGGAAATAGATCAACGACAACACTAAATCAACCCTTGCAAAATGAAACATTCATTAAAAGGAGAAGTGGGCATTACTAGGAGGACGACAAATAAAAAAATTATATTTCTGAGAAGAAAAATAAAATAAATTACAATTTGTTTTATAATTTCGCACAACTTTAATGTATGTTCACTCATTAAGTTGTATTTTTTTTACAATCACATTTTATTTTCAGATGTTTGTTTATAAAGTATAAAGATGCATTAAAAATATATTAAAATATTTTTATATTATATAGCATTCATAACATTAAATTAACATAGAATAATTTCACAATATCACTTAACCAATCAAGAAAAATTTAATCATTACTATGCAACATTATTCTCACCTCAAACTAACAAATAAACATTGAAAACAAATTTATCTTTTTATATTATAACATTCATAACTTAAACCTTTTATACACAATATCAAGTTAATTATAAAAAACACATAAAATTATTTATAAGCAACTTAAATCTTTTAACAATTTAATAAAATATAATTGAATATAATTAAGAAAAATTAATAAGAATTATGAATGATTTATGAAATATTGATTTACTTATGAAAAAATCAATGATAAATTTACTTATTATAGAATAAATTTACTTACCAATCTATTTTAACCATCAGAAAAATTAATCATTAGTGATTGCAACATTATTGGCATCTTTTTTAGTGACAAGCCAAACATTGAAAACGTTTATTTTTTTATATTATAACATTCATAACTTAAACCTTTTTATCTGATAGCCTAATTGAACCCTTAACCTAACCTAATACTAGCCCTTTGCCTTGGTGAACCCTAACACTAACCCCAAGCTCTATCATAGAGCCTTAATCCTTAACCCCAACCCCAACCCTAATCCTAATTGAATCCTATACAGTCTAACCCTATTTTAACCTTAAACTTAATTGAACTCATGTTTAGGGTTAGGGTTCAATTAAGGTTAGGGTTGAATTATGATTATGATTAGGGTCAAAATTCAAATAGGATTATGGTTGGAGTTTAATTAAGGTTGCTATTCATAAGGGTTAAAAGGTTCAGAAATTAGTATTCAATTTGGGTTATGGATCAATTAGGGTTATAATTCAATAAAGGTTTAATTAAGGTCAGGGTTAAGGTTAGTCTTAAATTAGGGCTAGGATTGGAGTTAGGGTTCAATTAAGGTAAGGGTTATTGTCTATTTTAGGGTTAGGGTTCAATTAGAGTTCTCTAGGGTTTTGATACAATTAGGGTTAGGTTTCAACAATACCTAGGGTTACAATTACAGTTCAATTAGTGTTAGAGTTAGGGTTATAATATGAGTTCAATTAGGTTAGGGTCAAGGTTTAATTAGTGTTAGAGTTAGGGTTGCAATAATAAAATTTTCCATAATGATATGAAAAGGAATTCAATTGGATTCATATACAAATGCACAAATAAGAATTGGTAATTAAGAATTCTCTAGAACTAAAGTTATAACAACAAATACAATCCTTAGCTTAATCATTTGTTCTTGTTAGGGTTGGGATAAGAATTTAACGAGGCCAACCGAGACTTAGGAAATAAAACCCTGCGGAGGAAATAAAGTATTAAAATTAAAGTTGGGTTTTAATTTTAATCTGGTGACGTAAGCCTAAGCCATTAACTCCAGTGGTCATGTCACTGACGGCTTAGCCAAATCCTTTCATTAAATACTAACTGTGCAATCTGTAGGTTTTCTAGATTCAAAGATATGGGACAAGATCTCGATCGTACCCCGCCAACTCACATATCTAAGGTGTCACCCTGTTATTTGGCGTGAGGTCAGCAAAAGGAAAATGTATGTCTTGTATGGAATGTGGGGCCCAGTCTCCACTATTTAGCTCATAACCCATGGTTTTAGATCAACAACGAAGATCAAAAGCTAATGTAAATCTCTACTGTTCCCTAGTAGCTCGCAGGAGGAAGATGAAGGTTGGTGAAGCATTAATGAATTATTCTTTGCTTGTGTAGTCACGTTGATCTCAATCTGTGTGAAGATGTTTTTGTTGGCAATTATGAAGGGTGATCTTTGGATTCTCATCCAGCTCTAGTTAAACAGTGACAGTACATACGCCGCCAAATTGCCATGTTTGCACATGCATATTTACTAAGCATTGATGAAGGTTGCCAGTACCTCGCACAATAAATACAAGAGGAATGAACTGCTAATAGTGTCATTCTTGTAGCAATTAGAGCGCTTTGTGGGCTAAGTCTAATCAAGTTTGAGTGCTTGTCTGAGAAGAAATGAATGCCAAGTGATGGGAGGAATGCATTTCGTTTGAGCTCACAAAAGCTTCGATCCTGCTATTCGAGGAAGGTGCTTTGGTTGAGAACAACAACG
>VDFB02073627.1:0-58220 GCA_007258455.2 Sequoia sempervirens
GAAAGCTCTTTATATGCATTGACCATAATTAAAATCATATACATATTACTCATAGTTCATAACGGCCATAATTTAGATGAATATAGTAACAACCAAAATTCAATGTATTAATGAACTGAAATAAGTAAACTAATTAGTAATGTCTGTAAAATGTTTCAATTATGCGTGAATGAACCAATAACAAACCACCTAAGCTATATAGCTTTTGAGACTGTCCACAATTTGCATTCAGTGAAGATGCACAAACAGAAGAGTAAACAGTATTATTGTGTGGTTCAGGGTCACTTTATCATCCCAGGTATTTTTCTCTGAAACAGGGAATTGGCTTGAACTTGTCTGGACTCTTGACTATACCTTAGAAAATCTCAAGATTCTAAAGAGTTACTTTCTGAAAGTTAGGAATAAATGGAATTAGTACAAAGCCCCCTAAACTTGACTGGAGAATAATACTGCACAAATGAGCTAGGTTGCAAGTGGAAAAAAAACCACACATCATTAAGAATCACTAAGGAACATTAACCAAAGCTGCTTTAGCAAAACTGAAAGATGGATCATTGGAAAATGCTCTGATATTAGGAATTCCGATTGCCACTCAACTTGGAACCAAATCTCTACACATAAAAGGAGATTCCATGGTAATCTTTTACATCATCCGCAATAGAGGGTCTCATTGCTGGAAACTGAATAGTATCCTTCATGAAACTTGGCCAATATTGGACTCAATGGACAACTGTTCCATTGGACATTATTGTCATGAAGCCAATGGGGTCACTGATTTTCTTGCAAACTATGGCATGAATTTACAAGAAGCTCTCATTGTGGATAATTCAAGAGACAGATGGGTTGGTCCAAGTCTTAAACGGGATACTCCTAAGAATTTGTTAGTGGCTGTAAACACCGATAATGATCACATCAAAGGTCTCTAAGCTTTCATCATAGGCAACAATGTGTCTCATTAATCATGATACCTTTCCTTAATGAAAACTATGATTTGGCACTACTAATTTGTCCAGTGATACACTTAACACATGACAAGGGCATTGAAAAGGAGGAAATACTTTTTCTCCTCATTTCACATCAAAAAGTTGTCATTTCTTCCTCTCTAGCCTCTCTCTGCAGCTACCAGCATGGAGCCACACTTCCATCTCGACATAAAAAAGCAAGAAATGGCATTTAAAGGGCCAGTTTCTATAAATGCCATTTCTAAGCAAAGTATTTTCATGATCCAATCTAGAACCATTGAGAACACTATCTGTGAGGTGAGTGGAACAGACTATCTTAAGATTGATGTAAGAAGTAACTAAACAGTGATATCTCATCAATGTTTGCTTCTAATTTACTCGATTTCCTTAATGATAAAGGTTTGGTAAAGGCCTTAACTGAAAACTTTGTGAGGGAAAAATATATTGGGGGTCTAGATAAGGCATTAGAGATAACTGAACCATTCTTGGCTAGACCAATCTCCATTATTGCCTTTGACTTCTGCAGGTTGGTCTCTGTGGCTGTTTTCCATGAACCGTACGCAAGGTTTTTGTCTCTAGTTGGCACTGTGGATCGGATACAATAGGGTCTAAAGGAAGTAAATGTTGATTTTGTCCCAATGGATATGAATCAATTTTGAGCCCTGATGAGTCTCTCTCCTCCTCTGAATTGTGAGTGAGTTGCAGGGGCTGGAAAGGTCATCAAGTATCTCATAAGGATGATTGGATGATTGAGCTACTATTAATAGAGGAAGAAGAATCTGTAGCTGGTCCGAGCAATGTAAAGGAAGGCAATAGAAAATTTTAAGTTTACAAAAGCTTCTTTTGTCATATAGTTCATACTTCATAGCTATATAAGGATTAAGTTTTTTGTATATGCTATAGGTTTTTTGGGTGGACCTGTTGGATACCATCCATAATTTTACTTAAGATACAGAGTTGACCAAAACTGTTACTATGTTTTGTCACTATTTTCAAGTTTAATACCAAGCAAGTGGACCCCACAAGTCCACACTTAGGTACTGAAAAAAACCATCATATGATAAAATACAAGCTTTATAACAAGAGAGTGCGTTGCATTATATGACTAAATATGTTATGTTTAAAACACACGTGATTTTTTTCAAAAGCCTTCCATATGCCTTTTGGACCAGGTTTCTTTGCAAGTTTAACAAAGACCCTTCAAATATGATGGGCCAATTTTGGGGACTAAAGAGTATTGAGTTTTCCTATTAACCTTAGAATCAACCTTTGTTGCTATGGTTGCACTAGTGGCAAATTGAACATGACACTTGATGGACTCCTTAATAAAAAAAAAGATCCTTTCAACCAACAAAGTTGCTTGGTGAAACTCTCGAGTGATAAGCCACTATTCATTGTTGTTTCAAATCTTTTTAGGCCAAGAAATAATCTTCCTAATTATGGGGCTCAAAATAATACTAAATGTATGTACAGAAATTCCCCAAGTGGTTGCCTTTGCAACCACCATCATCATTGTTTGCCTCCATCTCATGCTCAATAATTTGCTTCCAATTTAACATTGGTCTCTCAAGGTATAATGTGGCAAACCTATTAGTTTGAAACTTTCAAAGGATTAAGTCTAAAGAAACAATCTGACTTCCCAATCCAAGTCATACGCTTAATGTCATCATTCCTCCATGAAACTTGATAATAAGGATCTTCTCTATCAAAGCTCTGATTTATATGATTCCCCTCTTGATTTTCTTGCAGGTATCTATTACGTTCACCTTTCTTCTACAATTTCAATGTTTGCAATAACCCTCTTCATTATCACATTAATCTCTTCATTCTATATATGCCATGGATAGAACCAGGGCAATTAGAATATCACTGAAAGCCATTATTACAAACTTCATTTAGTTCAACGGTCTCCTTTAGTCCATCTATTGAACTGCTATTGACTTCCTAAAGTGTGCTACTTATGATTTTTAGTTCTCCCTAGTTTGTGCTCCCTGAATGAAGCCATTATTAATACTTGCAAGAGGCCAAGAAAAGGGCCTTTTGACAATGAAGATCTGAATTTCTAATGAGTTCAGAAAACAAATTTCTGGACTGCAAAAAAAAATCTATGACAACTATAGAAATTTGTAACTGAAAACATTTTATGATCTAAAAGAGATTTCCATTTTGAGGCAAGAATTGTAAGACCTACACATATCCACACAAATTTAAGGAACCTCTTCACATTTTTTAAATTCTGATTCCTAAAACTTACAGACATGTTTTGGGCATATTGCATTCTGGTTGAGCCATGAAATATGCTAAATGTTATTAAATTTTTTTGAAATACTTGGAATATAAATAAAAGGTTCCAATGATTTATCCAACAAAATTTCAAAAGAAATCTTAAATTACATTATAAAATATTAAAATAGAACTTCAAAGAAAGTATGTAAGCAGCATAACAGGTATTTGGGTAAATTTTGCAAATAGATAAGCAGCAAGTAGATGAGTGCATTGTACTACTCGACAATTATATTTTAATTAAGAGTAAAGGATTATTTCATTATGCTACTAGACGATTATATTTAAACTTTAGTATAATGGTTCATCATGCTGCCAAACAATTATATTTATACTTAGTATATAATGTTGTTTTGTAAAGGCTCCCCCAAAGGTATGATAAACTTTCAGCAATATTTGTACAAACATCCTTGAAGAATAAAATCATCCATCTATTGCATTGGAAATGTGCTATTTACTTCCACTGCTATATAGTGTTTACTGTCAAAAACTACTGTGAATTTGTTATGTTATTTTCCTTCTTGTCCAGCACATAAGAACAAAGGCATAGGTTATAAGTACATTATCATTGATGAACTGGCATGGCAACGTGAGAAATGTTTTTTATTATATGGTTAAAACAGGTTTTGAAGGGAGGGCCTGGAACCCTTTACAACAAACATCAACCAGCACAAAAATCCAACAATAAAGAAATTGTAGCCAACAACACCCCACAAGCTTAATGAGTAAACAGGTTTTATTCGGACCTCAAACCCAATTATAACAAAATGTTAGTAGAACACTAGCTGACCCAAAACAATACACAAAATTGAACAACACAACTGCAGCCAAGCATCAAAAGGGAAATCCCCCCCCCCCAAAAAAAAACTACACAAGGCCTGACACCTTCCTTGCAATCCTCACACCCTTAACCCAAGGATGGGATTCTTAAATTGTAAAGTCCCCGATTTAGGGCTGGGTTGGCAAGCTTGATATTTTAAATAAATAAATAAATAATAAAATAATATTATAATAATAATTAATTAAATTTAATATTAAATAACAATTTAAATAAATAATATTCTGGGCTGACCTCTTGGTTAGCGCCATAATAAATTTAAATAACTAAATTTTGAATTTCTTCTTCTGGCCAACCTATTGGTAGGGTCCTTTACTCAAGTATAAATAGTTGGTCTTTGCCCAGTTTTGGGGATTCAAGATTCAGTTTTTATTCCAATCTGGAGCAGACCAACAGACGGACGAAAATCCTTATGCTTGGAAGATGAATTGGAAGGAAACCAAATTCATTGATGGGAAGGCTTCGTCACGAAGGCCTAATTGGACTTCAACGATGATTTAGGAGCAGATTGCATGTGCAGATCTAAGATAAGTTTAGGTGCAGCTTGTAGGGTTTGATACTTCATTCATTGCCCAATCTGGGTTGTCACCTGGAACTGTGAATGCATTGATAATCATTCCCAGAGACTTCATATATTGTACATTGCGGGTGAACATTAAATCTGAGTATTTGTATTTTCCTGTCAGTATTACATTTTTCAGATCAGTCTATGAGTTTGTGGATTAAAATTCTGAGTATGTTGTGAAGCAGTGATTTTTTGTTTTCAGAATTAGCTGTGTGGTATCTTTGGCTTGAGATCATTTCGCAAATTTTCAGTTTCTTTTACAGTTTGTGGAGATTAGGCTTGGCTGGGAAAAATCTGTGGTGATTATCTCTGTGTATTCGTGCTATCTATTAAATCTGAGTAGTCTATCACATTGACAATCTGAGTGGTTTATATCAGAACTAAATATCTTACATACCAGCAGTGTTGCGGCATTAAATTTCAGATCTGAGTATTTGTCATTTCTACAGTCATAATTGTGTTACTGTGTAAGAGTGAGTGCCAGGTTTTCCAACCAAAGATCTGAGTATTGTGCTTTTCATATCAGTATTTTGTGTTGCTGTGTGTAGTGAGGATCGGGTGTCTTACATAAATAGATTTAGGAAGACCTCTCTTCCTCCTTTGAACGATCATCCAAGATAATTCTTTTCCAAACTCCACCAAATATGGAGAGAAGACATCCTCCACCATTGCCTCAACCTGACTCATCTCATGCAACGAGAACAAAAGTCTTCCCGAGGATGTCGAATGTAGCACAAAATCCACCGCCTGTTCAGTGGCAAGGGTCTCCCCATAGGCCACAAGCCAAGCAATGAGGCCAAACAACACAGAAGAAGCTCAAACTAATTCGGGAAGAAGTCCTTGCAGAGGTCAACAAAATAGCTAAAGCCACATCATCCTTGGGGGAAGCCACCTTAGGAGGAGCCTCCACAATCACATCATGATCCACCAACAAGGAGGTAGCACAAAGAATCTCGTCCACCAAAGATGCAAGAACAATAGCCGCATCCACAGTGAAATGATTAGGGCACTATGCCATCAAGTAGCAAAGCTCGCAATCCTATGACGAGGACGTGAACACTCAGAAGCAAGATGTCCTATAGCAAAGCAACATTTGCATCAAAACAATAGGATTTTATAATAAAGTGATTGAATCCACTTCCTATCCTCAACCATCAAGACAACCTCTCCATGAAGAGTCTTGGATATGTAATATCCACCAAAGTCTAGGCAAAGGTGGAGGCCAATGTTAGACGTGGTTGAATCCACCTTCAAAAAATGACCTATAGCATTGCCAATATCCTCAAAGCAAGTATCTTCCTAAAATTGGAGAGGGAGGTAAGGGAACCTTACCCAAACTGGCATAACACTAAGAGATTTTGTAACAAGGTTTAAAGAAGGAAACCACGGTTTGAGAGTGAGGGTTGAAAGAAGGAAACATGAGAAATATTTGTCATTATAAAGAGACATCAGTTTTCAGTATCAAGAAAATGATTGGACCACACAATGCAAAAGGCAAAAGATCAAACTGAAATTCAGAAAGAAAAGGAGGTATACAAGGCTGTGGAGGAAGAATTGTCCAACTGATTAAATATCAACTAAATAGCTGTTAGTAGATAGACACCCACGCAGAGAGGAAGCCTGAAGTGTCACAAAAAGGCTATTTGACAAGGTAGAAAAGACCACAGTTGCCATAAAGTAAACAATACCAAGAGTATAAACCCAAAAAAGGAATAAGAAGTCACTTGATTTAATCATTGTCTATAAAAGTGAGAGTCAGTAAAAATCAGTAGTAGACTGCTTACAAGAAAAAAAATGAGAGACAAAAATTGTCTCCAAAATAGAGGATTAAACTCAGCTGGAGTATTTACTAGTGATGACATAAAACTTACACAGGGATACAGGGACAGCTATGAAACATCTCTGGGGCCATCCCTGGTCGGGGGGAGTGGGGTGTGGGAGGAGGTGAGGGGTGAACAAGAGGTCAACCCAGAAATGGGTAAACACTGGCAGGGGACAGCAAGAGACGCCCAACCATCCCCTACAAGCCAGCATGTGAAAAAAAAAAGAAATTGAAAGAAAAAGATATTGCCAAAATGAAAAAACAATACAGAAAAGTAAGAAAAATACAGGATGCTGATTTTAGAAATCCTCTGCAGTCCTTTTGTTTGATATAATGTGATGAAGAATATCTGCATATGAATCAAAAAATGATACCTTTTGCAGAGATAGGCTATTGCATTATAATGTTCCTTGTGTACCCACACTGTGCAATTAACAATATATAAATTTGATATTTGACGAGGAATAATAGCAGAGTTTTTCCAAAGATTACAGTTCGAAACTTGACATTCAAATATATAACACTGTTTAACCTTAAAAGGGGGAATTATATTTGCACAAATCACAGGTCATAGAAAATAAATTTTGTGGTGATGTGTTATATTGCCTTAGAGCCAATTATATAAATCATCTAATAGGATATACAGTCTGCCCCTGAGAAATAACTATAATCCACATTTGACCATAATCCAACCTCCCAAGATATTATGGCAAAATTGATAATTCCCATTCTTTGTGTAATACTGGCCATAATCTGTTCAATACTCCAATTTTGATGCAGCGTTAGCAGATGAAGATTAGACACAGCAGCAGATTTTCTATAATTGTCATTGTGTAGTTGTAACTTGTAGCGTGTGGGCATTTTGTTGTTATATATATAGAGAGAGAGAGATGCAATTTGACAATGAACATAAAATTTTGTTAATTTGTGTGTCAACACTGATGTGAATGCTCAATTCAGCTCTAATGTTGTTATATATATATATAGAGAGAGAGAGAGAGAGAAAGAGAGAGAGAGATGCAATTTGACAATGAAAGCAATGAAATTTTGTTAATTTGTGTGTCAACACTGATGTGAATGCTCAATTCAGCTCTAATGTTGTTATGTAATATGGTTCTATAATGCACAGAAGGAGAAATTGTGAATTGCCAAGTTTAACATTTTTTTCCCCTGAGAAAAAAAGAAAATTTGAATATGTTGCAGTCAACCTTCTTTTACCCATTTTTTCACAGCATAATCACCAAAAATTCATCAAAATTGCATGTAGTCATATGTTTATGTTATAGTATTTTTTACCTTTTTTACCAATATTTACTTCAATGGCTGATTTTTTTGTCAAGATAGGGTTTAAACTTTTTAACATGTTTTTTCCCCATTATTGTCAGGTCTAGGCAAGAAAAACCTGCCCAGGTCTAGGCAAAGAGGATAATCATTTCTAATAGGGATTGTTCATGTTAAGTGTTTTACTTTTTGTATTTTTATTCCCATGTCGCTTACAGCACTGTCACTTTCTGTTCTCAACTGTATTTGCTTTTACTGTGTTCCCATGTCTGATGCAAGAGCATCCAGGGGTCAAAGAGCAATCTTGCATCAACAAACCATCTGAGTTATTGTAATTTCAATAAAGGCTAGACTGGTTACGTATGCACCATCTGCATTGGGTTCCATATTGGCATTTATGCTTGACACTTCATTCGGTATTCTATGGTTCTTGGACAGGTTGATCAGTGAGACAAAGTGGTGACAGTGGGAGTTCTGTGGATGTCTCTTCGACACTCCGATGGAGTGTGGTGGAGACATGTTAGAAAGAGTCAAGCTTGTCAGCAGGACTTTCGTGAATGTCTCTTCGACAAGGTGGGTCTCAACGACAGAGTGATCGTAGCAATGTCGATGTGACTTACGGGGTTCGATGTGACATCTTATGTCTCTTCGACATTCTGATAGTGTTCTGATTGAGCCATCGAGGTGACATGGGGATGTCAGAGTGTGATCTTCTGGAGTCTTGGCGATATTCCGAAGGAGGAAATGAATGATGATGGTCAACGCGGTGGATGGTGAGTTGGGTTACGACACTTGGTGGAGCGATATTCGATGTATTCCACATCGTTGTTGTGGAATACCTATCTATTGGCCAACTTGGTGAAGGTGCTGATTACGATGTAACGACTTGGTAATTTCGAAAGATGATTGGACGAAATGGAAACTACAACATGAGGAGCAGACCAACTTGGAGAACTTGAGAGAGATATAAACGACTAAGGAATGCAAGTACGGGACACGACAGCGGAAGTGTGAGGATAGCATACAATGTAGAGCCGAATGTGAATTAAGATCTGCACCTCAACAAACACTTGTAATCATCTGCCCATAAGATGGCATGTTCTCTGTAATGACGATCTAGTAATAAAGATCATTTTTGTTGTGCAAACCTGGTTGTGCATTGTTGTTCTAGCTTGTAAGGGGAGTCCCCTTCATCAAGTGGTATCAAAGTAGGAGTTCCTGAGTTTGTAACAGAGTGTCGAACATGAGGCAGTTGTAGCAGGACCTGTGAGTGTGGGTTGAGATCAAGATGCCTCCAAGACCAGCCCAACTTAGTAGAGGTAGAGGTAGAGGTAGAGGTGGTGGAGGAAGAGATCCACCGAGACAAAATCAGAGCCCTCAAAAGGCAGATGCAAGCCTTGCAAAAAGAGGTCCGAAGAGGGAGAGGAATACATCAAGAAAAAGATGACAGTGATGATGAAACAAAAGAGGAATTGGAAGAGGAAGAAGAAGAAGAGGATCAAGTAGATCTTGGAGAGCTGAGATTGCTAAGAGCAATATCCATTATAGGAAAGAAACTAAAAAATGGAAGTTTCAACTTTTAGTGGGAGCCTGAACCCAGAAGAATTGATCGATTGGATCAATGATATGGAAGAATTTTTCGAATTTGAGGAGATTGAATCCTCACCGAGTGAAGTTTGCAAAGACCAAGTTAAAGGGCCACACCAGTATTTGGTGGAAAGAGGTCCAACTAGAAAGAGGGAGACAAGGGAAGGATAGAATTTCCAGATGGGACAAGAATGGTGTCCAAATTGAAGAAACAGTTCATGTCCATAGATTATTAATTGGAATTGCTCAAAGAGATGCAGAGCCTGCGACAAGGAACGAAAATGGTGAAGGAGTATACCAAGGAATTTCACAAGGTCCTAATTCGAACAGGCATTCTGAGGCAAACAAGGAGAAAGTTGCTCGCTACATTAATGGTCTGAAACCTAGCATATATGAAGAATTGGCACTAGTAAGAATGACTACCATTGAGGATGCTTATCAGTTCTCTCTAAAGGTGGAAGAATGACTGAACAAGAGGTTTGAAAGCAAGCAAAGAGGTGGAGGTCGAGGTGGAAAGACTAGTAAACGACCATGTGGAGGTCGAGGGGGTGATCATAAGAAGGGTGAAGGATCCAGTACCAGTCAAGATCAACAAAGAGATGACTCATATCAGCCTCATGATCAAAATAGTGGAGATCGAAGAGGTAGAGGAAGGTCTGGGCATGGACCAGGAAGAGGAGGTTTCAGAGGAACATGTTTCCAATTTGGTGAAGAGGGACATAGGGCATATGAGTGGCCGCAACACCAAGAGAGGACAAACAATAGGCTTGAAGGCAAGGCGTGAGTAGCCCATGTAGATGAAGACATCTAGTCCTCATAGTCTGAAGATGCGGAGAGGGGTGAGTCCCTTGTTGTCAGAAAGGCCTTGGTGAATGAAGAGAAGGAGCCCGACCAAAGAAAAAATTTGTTTCTCACCCATTGTAAATGTGAAGGCAAGGTCTGCAATGTCATCATTGACAAAGGTAGCATTGACAATCTAGTGTCAGAAGAAATGGTCACTAAATTGTGGCTAGAAAGGACAAGGCACCCGATTCCATATTGGATCGCATGGCTGCAAAAAGATCAAAAGGTCTTGGTCAATGAACAGTGCCTAATAAAATTCAAAATTGGTAACTACAGGGATGAGATTTTGTGTGATGTGATGCCCATGGATGCTTATTGCATGTTGTTGGGTCAACCATGGTAGTTTGATCGACGAGCAGTACACAATGGACACGCGAACACTTATTCATTAACGAAGGATGGAGTCCGACAAAAGCTAAAGCCTCTGAAGGAAGCAGACGAATAGGTATGCAACAATGCACGAATTTGTTTGGTTGACGGAAGAAAATTCCTGGAAGGTATGAGACATGAACACGTGTTTTGCATTAATTCCAAGAACTGAAAAAGAAGTGAGCAGTGAAGTTCCTATAGAAGTGTGTGGTTTGCTAGATGAATTCCAGAGTATTATTTCTGATAATGTGCCTGAAGGGTTACCGCCAGTAAGGAAGATTAGTCATCAAATAGATCTGATTCCTAGAGCCAGTTAGCCAAATAAGGCAGCCCATTGAATGACTCCAGCGGAGAGTGAAGAGTTGAACAGACAAGTGCAAGAGTTGTCGCGAAAGGGATTGATTAGGGAGAGTTTGAGTCCATGTGCAATACCTGCAGTACTAGCACCTAAGAAGGATGGAGAATGGCGAATGTGTACTGATTCAAGAGCCATTAATAAGATTACCATTAAGTATCGGTTTCCCTTGCCAAGGATGGACGACATTATGGATTGCTTGAGTGGGGCTGAGTATTTCACAAAAATTGATCTGAAGAGTGGTTACCATCAGATTTGAATCAGAGCAGATGAATGGAAGACAACTTTCAAGACCAAAGAAGGCCTGTACAAGTGGTTAGTCATGCCTTTTGGGCTAACCAATGCACCCAACACATTCATGAGACTCATGAACGAGGCATTGAAAGAATTTTTGGGTAAGTTTGTCATTGTTTACTTGGATGACATCTTGATTTTCAGTAAGACGTTGGAGGAGCACCTGATGCATATTCGAGAAGTTTTTGAGAAGCTAAGAGAGGAGAAGTTGTTGATCAACTTGAAGAAGTGCAGTTTTGTGAAACGTGAACTGATGTATCTGGGATTTGTTATCTCAACAGAGGGTTTGAAAATGGATCCAGAAAAGGTGAAAGCCATTGTGGAGTGGCCAATGCCAAGGAGCGCTACTAAGGTAAGATCTTTTCATGGTCTGGCAAGTTTTTACCAAAAGTTCATTAAAAGATTCAATAGTATTTGTGCACCCCTAATTGAAACAATGAGAGAGGATAGAAAAGAATTCAGATGGAGTACAGGAGCAACAAAGAGTTTCAATTTGCTGAAGAAGAAGGTCACGGAGCAGCCTGTTTTGGCACTTCCAGATTTCAATAAAGTATTTCAGGTGGACTATGATGCCAGTGGCAATGCCATTGGAGTTGTTTTAAGTCAGGAAGGTAAACCTGTTGCTTATTTTAGCGAGAAGTTGAATGATGCAAAGAAGAAATATTCTATTTATGATCAGGAATTCTACACCATAGTTCAGGGTTTGAAAAAGTGGAGACACTATTTGTTGCCAAAAGAATTTGTTTTGTTTATTGATCATCAGGCTTTACAATATTTGAACAGTCAAGGAAAACTGAACCAAAGGCATTTGAAGTGGGTGGAATTTCTGCAGAGTTATACATTTGTGTTAAAGCACGGGAGTGGACGATCGAATAGGGTCGCAAATGCCTTGAGCAGGAGGCAAAACTTGTTGACAGAAATGTAGTTTGAAGTTGTCGAGTTCAAGGAACTCACAAGCTTGTATCCAAAATGGAAAGCTTGCAAGGAGCCTATCACGTTGGATAGGACAAGGTGATTGGATTATACCATTCAAGATGGTATGCTGTTTAGAAAGAATCATCTGTGTATTCCCAGGAGTTCGATGAGAGAAAATTTGATCAAAGAGAAGCATAGTGGCAGAATGGCAAGGCATTTTGGCCAAGATAAAACCATTGCCATTGTTGGTGAACATTATTATTGGCTGCAACTACAGCGGGACGTGCAGAAGTTCGTACAGGGTTGCAGAATATGTCAAATGGCAAAGGGCACTAATTAGAATACTGGACTATATCAAGGCAAAACTTGTTGACAGAAATGTAGTTTGAAGTTGTCGAGTTCAAGGAACTCACAAGCTTGTATCCAGAATGGAAAGCTTGCAAGGAGCCTATCACGTTGGATAGGACAAGGTGATTGGATTATACCATTCAAGATGGTATGCTGTTTAGAAAGAATCATCTATGTATTCCCAGGAGTTCGATGAGAGAAAATTTGATCAAAGAGAAGCATAGTGGCAGAATGGCAAGGCATTTTGGCCAAGATAAAACCATTGCCATTGTTGGTGAACATTATTATTGGCCGCAACTACAGCGGGACGTGCAGAAGTTCGTACAGGGTTGCAGAATATGTCAAATGGCAAAGGGCACTAATCAGAACACTGGACTATATCAACTGTTACCTATACCTACGAAGCCATGGGAGGATATCGGCATGGATTTTGTTCTTGGTTTGCCAAGGACACAGCGGGGTCATGACTCCATATTTGCGGTGGTGGACAGATTTTCGAAGATGGCACACT
Organism: Sequoia sempervirens; assembly: GCA_007258455.2. NCBI lineage: Eukaryota > Viridiplantae > Streptophyta > Pinopsida > Cupressales > Cupressaceae > Sequoia > Sequoia sempervirens. Next base: position 12,974 of record VDFB02073627.1, read on the forward strand.
TCATTCCATGTCATAAGACCAGTGATGTTGTTCATGTTGCAGAATTATTCTTCAAAGTGGTAAGACTACATGGTCTACCCAAGAGTATAGTTTTAGACTAAGATACCAAGTTTGTGGGGTATTTCTAGAAGACGTTGTGGAAGAAGTTGAAAATTGATTTGAAGTTTAGCTCAGCACATCATCCGCACACAGATGGACAAACAAAGGTAGTAAATAGGAGTTTGGGTAACTTGTTGAGATGCTTAGCGGGAGATAGACCCAAGGGATAGGATTTAATTTTACCTCGGGCGGAATTTGCTTACAACAATTCTGTCAATAGGAGCATTGGTAGATCACCATTCCAAATTGTGTACAAGAGTAGTCCAAGAATTGCTACTGAATTGAGGGAGATGGATAGGGAAGGAAAACATAGTGCTGAAGTTGAGGATTTTGCTGAACACATAAGGAATGTGCATGAAGAAGTTAAGGAGCATATTAATAAGATGAATATACAGTACAAGGCGAAGGCAGATTAGAAAAGAAGGCATAAGGAGTTTGCTGTCGGGGATGAAGTTTTGCAGAAGGAAAGATTCCCAGTTGGTACATACAATAAGCTGAAGATGAAGAAGTTCGGACCGTGTAAGATTTTGAAGAAGCATGACTCAGGGAACGCGTACGAGGTTGATTTGCCAAGTGGGATTCATGTCTCACCTATATTTAACATTTCAAATTTGACAGAGTATCATGAAGGAGGTAGGGAGCACGAGTTGGTAGAGGCACAATGGAGTGTTCTAGCAACAATAGTAGAAAAGAAAGAAATTGAAGAGATCTTGGACAGTCGTGTGGGGAGAAGCACCAAGAATAGGTAGTACAATGAGTACCTAGTGAAATGGAAGGGAAGGCCGGTTGAAAATTCAACTTGGTTGTCCGAGTCAGAGGTTAGCCGTCTTGGTTTTCCTCTAACTCCCGAGAAGTGTCAGTCACTTTTCAAAACTACCCCGAGTCTCTGATGCAGGAGCATCCAGGGGTCAGAGAGCAATCTTGCATCGACAAACCATCTGAGTTATTGTAATTTCAATAAGACTAGACTAGTTACGTACGCACCGTCTGCACCCATATTGGCGTTTATGCTTGACACTTCATTTGGTATTCTATGGTTCTTTGGACAAGGTGATCGGCGAGACAGAGTGGTGTCTCTGATGGAGTGCAGTAGAGACATGTCGGCGAGAGTCAAGCTTGTTGGCAGGACTTTCATGAATGTCTCTTCAACAAGGTGGGTCTTAGCGATGGAGTGGTGGTAGCAATGTCGATGTGACATACGGGGTTCGATGTGACATCTTCTTATGTCTCTTCAACATTCTAATAATGTTCCAACTGAGCTATCGAGGTGACATGGGGACATCGGAGTGAGATCTTCCAAAGTCTTGGCGATATTCCGACAGAGGAAATGAACGATGATGGTCAACGCGGTTGATAGCGAGTTGGGTTACGACAATTGGCGGAGTGATATTCGATGTATTCCACATTGTTGTTGTGGAATACCTATCTATTGGCCAACTCGGTGGAGGTGCTGATTACGATGTAACAACTTGGTAATTTTGAATGATGATTGGACGAAATGGAACTGACGAAATGGAACTATGACATGAGGAGCAGGCCAACTTGGAGAACTTGAGAAAGATATAAACGACAAAGTAATGCAAGTACAGGACACGATGGCGAAAGTGTGAGGATAGCATACAGTGTAGAGCCGAATGTGAATTAAGATCTGCACCTCAATAGACGCATGTAATAATCTGCCCGTAAGATGGCATGTTCTCTGTAATGACGATCTAGTAATAAAGATCATTTTTTGTTGTGCAAACCTAGTTGTGCATTGTTGTTCTAGCTTGTAAGGGGAGTCACCTTCATCAGTGTCGCTTACTACAATTATTTTTTACCTTAGCGTATTACTGTATTGAACTGTATTTTAGTGTATTCAAACAAATACATTTTATCATATATATATATAGAACAAATACTTATGAATGTACTTGTTAGTTAATTCTTTATCATGTATCAAACTGTATTAAATGTATTTTTATATATTATACATGTTTATAAATTTATTTATAATAAATATAAATATAATAGTTTAAAATGATAATACATTATCTAACATTATTATATTTATATATTTTTAATAATTTATGTATATATTGTATGGCTGCGCACAAACCTGAACATGAGGGAAAAAAAATCCACAATACCAAATTTTGCACCCGTATTCAAACCAACAACTTAGGTTTTAACCTTGTTTGCATTTGTTTGGAAGCGGCAATGTTGACTTCAAGTTTCAATGACTGATCCTTCAAACTTGAAGTTTCAATGACTGATACTTCAAACTTAAAGTTTAGACTTTGGCTACTTCATCATAGTCTCGTGCATTTTTTGTTGCACAGACAGGCATATTCCATTCAATTGGTGAAGTAGGGCTTCTAGAATTGGTATTTATCTGTGCTTGTTATAGCAGGTTTTGCCATAAACTTAGGATTAAATAGTTTGAATCCATTTTGGTTTGTAATCAACCCTAAATATAGCAAAACATGTACAGTCTAACCATATACTTTACTCACAAAAAAAACAATATTACCAGTTAATAAACTGTAGGAAACTTTAAGAATTGATGAAAAAAAGTGTTTACTTTTCATGCATCCTTACCAGTAATAAAAAATATATGTAACCAGATAATAAACTGTATGAGACATTGTTAATCTTACCAATTAATAAAGTGTGGTTTATAATATTATATAGCTGTCATCTTATACATCCCCGTTTATGTACTCGAAATTCTTTCTGCATTTGCCTTAGCTGTTTGTTAGAAAGATTGGTAAACAATGTAATGTAAGCAGTAATATGAACACAAATGAAAAACTCTATATTCCACAATTCATGGGCCAAGCTCTCATTTTTATTTGTTTCCTATATCTCAATGCTATTGAAATGTATTTAAATTTAAAAAACAGCAGGCTTTTCTTTGTTTTCCTGCATCCTCCTAATTTTTTTGAAAAACTTCTTTTTCCCAGTTAAATCCTGTTTTTTGAAAAAAACTTAATCTTTTGGTTTGTCAATACTTTCCCCAAAAGATTTTTGCCAAATACCTTCAATATGAATAACTGAAATTTCTTGTACTTTTTTAATTTTCCCTATTATTTTTAATTTCCATTCCTTGTCACCCCCAAAAAAAGGCCTACTGTCCCAAAAATGCATTCCACCATCCCCTATAGTCCCAAAAATGTATCCCACCATCCCAAAAACGCATCCCACCACCCTCCATTGTCCAAAAAACGCATCCCACCATCCCCTACCATCCCAAAAATGCATCCCACCATGCCCTACAGTCCCAAAATTGCATCTTGCCATCCCCTACTATCCCAGAAACAAATCCTATCATCCCCTCCAAGAAACACATCTCACCATCCCTTGCCATCCCTATCTCCAAAACACCATGGAAATGGTAAAACTGAGCAATTCATCACCTTCCCATCCAATGGCACAACCCTTCAACAAGTATTGTCACATCACTTTCATGATAGGTAGAACGTTTGTTCTTCCATGCAATTCGGCCAAATGCTCCACACTAGCTCTATCTACTTTAGAGTGCAAAGAAATATGTTACCAACATTTCTCTCCAACATAATGAATTGCGTCATCCTTAAGGCAACCTAAAGAAATGAAATGTTGTAACCCCTCAAATGGAAACAATCTTAACTAATCTGCTAAAATAGGAAACAAAATTATGAATCATTCTCCCAAAGTAAGCCAAGCAATAGTTGAATCTCCTTTATTGTTGTCTTACTACACTTCGCTGCAACCTCGATCATCTACTTGGGATTAGATGATGCTATTGGCAACATCCAAGTTGATTCCTCTCAGTCTAATTATCGACACAATACTGCAATTCCTTAAAATACAGAAGTTATTATGAAACTTCATTATCTTATCTTCTCAAAATGTGTAATGTCCCCTTTTGGAAATGAGATAATAATAATAAATTAAATAACAAATATATATATATATATATATTAAAGTTTAATTTAATCAAAAGTCAAGGGGCATGTGAAGAATCATGACTATTGAAGGGAAAAAGATATATAAGAGATGCCAAACAAGGAGGAGCATCATATGAAGAATACATCTTTTATTATCTAATAATTACTCCTAGAGAGCATGGAACAACAATTCATTTAATTTGAGGATGAAACCCCTCATGGCATAAAGTGAAGGACGGAAACCCCTAACTTGGCAGAATTTGGACACATTTCAAGACATTTATACAAAGAGATTACTGCAAATTAAAAGAAATATAATAGCAGAGACTCGAGACTAAGTTTTATATTTTCAAAACTATGTTATAAGCTTTAAATCTGAAGTATATATAATCAGAATTATAATTTTTAGGATAAATTAATATCTATAATCAACTATGCAATTATTATTGTGAGTTAGGGTTATTTATTTAAGGCAAAATAAGGAAAATTTAAAAAGGGACATTAGAATTGGAATCAAAGTTGTGATCTTGCCAACCTATAGGGTAAAACTAACATGTTGAATGCATTCTAGTCACAAAGACTTGAAAGTCTACAGGGAAGATAAAGATGAAAGGTTCTATAAAGGCCCAATACAATATTTTTCAGCCAAGGTTCTGTTGGGAAAACTATTGTTAGTGTTCACATGTTATAGGATACATACAAAAATATTTGTTAGGAGCTTGTATATTTACATGTGTTTGTTATAGTTTGGTTGTCTTTTATCCCATGATATAAGGGATTTGTTACGGGAGTTCTCCTATAATATAGGAGATCCAATTCCTATTTATTGGCATATGTAATCTATGATTGAAAAAGCGAGTGTAATACTGAAGCATATTTTTTGATGTGTAATATCATCCGACTTCTATATGTTTTGCCCAAATTCTAATATGGTATCAGAGCATAGGCACAATTAGAGGGATTAGAGATCTATTAGAATTGACTATATTGGGCCATAGGACGTGGTCAACATTGTTAGCAAGGTTGCTAGCATCATGGCCTCGAGTCAAAATTGTTGCGCCATGACGAGCTCTAATCTTTTATGATGTGACAAAGGACAGAATAGCTGCACCTAGTGACAGTTTGTTTCAGAAGCCACATCATATATCATTTTTATTGACAATCATCGCAGAATTTCTGTTGCAGATGTAATATCGTGCCTTAACTTGGCCAATTTCCTTATCTCAGTTGGGCTGAGATACTTGCTCGCATTCAGATTGGGAACCCCTCATATTGCTTGGTCAGCAATCTCATGAGCACGGCTGATTGAATTTATAACTGACAGTTTTAAATTATCGGCCTTAGTGAGGGTCTTCTGTGCGTCCGCCATTATTGAGGCTACGAAGTTGTGCCATTGAATCTTTATGATCGCAGAACTCTGGCAACACAAGGAAACCATGCTTCTCCATCATTATTGTCGAGTCTTTAGCACGGTGAACTAGGGCCTTCCTCACCATGACAAAGACATAGAAACGATGGCATTGTGTCTGAGCACATGATCTGCTTGGGTAGTGGCTTCATCACAAGCAATTTGTATGAAGTGGAACGGGTTATGAAGATGGATTTAAACCAATTTCTTATATTGAAGGAGATTGCTATAGAAATATGACCAGTCGGCACTGATAAGATTTAGAGATTTTTGTATCTATTTGAGATCATGTTGTTCCTGTAGAGAGAGAGAGAGAGAGAGAGAGAGAGAGGCGAGAGCCAATCAAAGTTGGATGGTAGATTCAACTTATGTTGTTTATCTACGCGCACTATTGGAGTTACACGCCGGCATCTGATTGGTGAAAGAGCTTGTTCATTCTGTCTTAGCTTGTAAGCAGTTTTGGTTTAGGCCGTGTTCTCTGCTTGCATAGGCTCAACGTCATGACATGGTGACGTAAATTTCTATAAGGGCTCATCGATTACAAACAACTCAATCATTTTTAATCGGTTGCTTGACCAATATGTTTTGTGTTGTTTTATTTACAGCGTCATTTGTGTCTAATTAGATTTTATCACATAGTTTCAAAACGTTGTATTATTTTTTAGAGAAATATTTTATGTGAGTCTAAAAGTCTAGTAAAAATATTGTATGATGTCAAAGTCATGGTGTCATTCAACAGTCATTATTAGTCATTATTTGTCATAATAATGATAATAAAAAAAGTGTCATTGTTTTATTTGTAATTGGATGCATTATTGCTTGTATGTGACATCCATCTTGAAATTGAGCCTCAAAGCCAAATTTGCTAAGTAGCAAACTTAATGGAGGACGGAGGCAACGGAGGAAGGAGGTCAATTAGTGACCTCTCGTCAGTCACCAACGACGAGGTCGCATAGAGCTATGGTGGCATTTTTTCCTTTTGTGTGTAGTGTGGTGTGTACCTATTTGTAGTGTTTTTGTTGCTTTGTGTGTGGATACTGGAAAAATGATTGTATTGGAGAGCAGACGACTGCAGAGATCCTCTGACTACGGAGATCCTCTAAGTGTCATACTTCATTGGAAGATGGTTGACTAGTGAATACGTTCACTGGCAATAATGGCCATGTGCAACAAGATCCAAACAACAAGATCCAGACAGTAGTATGCAGTATGGTATGATTTTCTTTTCAGTATTCTCGTTTGTGTGAATAAATGGAATTCCACATTGTGGGGGGGAATAATAATCAATGTTCCATTCCCATTTCACGCCAAAATGGCTAAAGTCAAAGGCAACTTCTAGTGGCAGTGGCGGTTGTCTATGTTGTTCGAGATTGAGTGGCCGCAATCGACAACAGTGACTACAATTAAAAACATTGTGTTCTTATGGAATGTAATGTGAAACATTTTCCAGTATGGGATTTTCAGATTTGTGATATGTATGTTGATTCCTATATAACTTCCCTAATGTACAAGCATAGTGGTGAATAAAAGCACCAAAGTAAGTCAGTTCATGGATCTTGAAAGGGTTTGTGGGAGGATCAAGAAAACCACACGAGGTGAACAGATGGATAGGTTCCTATTCATGTCCAAGTTTGTGGTAAACCTATGTGAAAACCATGAAAGGTTGATGGGAGGTGCCTTTCGTTTTGAATCAAGATCATGACCCACAAGAGTTGGGCTTACTGTAGATGAAGAGTGTGAGTTTTTACCATGTTCACACTAAGGGGGGGAACATCGGGAAAACTATTGTTAGTGTTCACATGTTATAGTATACATACAAAAAATATTTGTTAGGAGCTTGTATATTTACGTGCGTTTGTTATAGTTTGGTTGTCTTTTATCCCATGATGTAAGGGATTTGTTACGGGAGTTTTCCTATAATATAGGAGATCCAATTCCTATTTATTGGCATATGTAATCCATGATTGAAAAAGCGAGTGTAATAGAGAAGCATATTATTTGATGTGTAATATCATCCAACTTCTATATGTTTTGCCCAAATTCTAATAGGTTCTTACAAAAAGAAGACATAGATCATGTTCAGGAGTTATTGATAACAATTCAGAAGGACAAAGAAAGGTACAAAGTTGAGGCCCCCAAAATCTTTGACCAATATCAAAGGGTGCCAAAAAATTTCAAAGCTAGTGTTCCCTTTGATGAGTACTTGGAGGCACTCGGGAACCATTATACTGATGAAAGAGGCCGATATGAATACATAAGGACTAAGGAGGAGATCAAGGAATAAGACCCAAAACAACAATTTTGATAGAAGAAACAAATTCCAAATCAAAATCACAATCACAAGTAGCTAGTAAACCCAAGGAAGAAGGGCCAAAGCTAGAGCTACAAGAAAATGAACAAACCAATGAGCAAGAACAAGAGGAACCTGAAAAAAAAGTGGAAGATAAATAGTCTTTGTTAGGAGAAGATGTTTTATTGATTTCTAATGATGGCATGTGTCACCAAAATATCAATGAAGGGAAGATAAAAGGGGTTCCACTTGTTGAATGAGGAGAGTTCAAGTTGAAGAAAGATGCACCAAAACATGCAGTATCATTCAAACCTCCACATGGTGAGTCATTGATTGATTTTCGGAAGAGCATTCAAGATGAACATGCATTTGAGAAGGAAATTTTGATTAGCCCAAATTTAGAAGTTTTGAGTTACAAAAATGAAGGTGTCGAGGATATCTCAACAAACTTTTTTTCAGAAAATGAGGATCAGCATTTTGTTCACAGCCTAAGGTATGAAAATATTTCAGACTCGGTGCTTCCTATGTCATTACAAAACTTTTGTCACCATGGAAAACATGCAAAGAGGGGTAATAGAGTAAGGGATACAACTTGTAGTATATGGCATGTGAACTCTTTGTTTCAAGTTCCAAACTATTTTAGCATGTGGGGTCCAAGTGATCTCTTGAGGATCAAAGTGCATCAATGTTCATAATTCATAGATGACTCGTGGGAGCCAAGTACCACCATTGAAGACAAGATTGTGGATGATGGCCAAATGGAAATAGTCACCTCAAGGTGCTTGATGCTAGATGATGGCAAGAAAAACAGTTATCATTTTGATGTTCAAGATTTTATGACCAAGCATAGTATGGTGCTTTGGATATCAAACTACAAACAAGTTAGAGGATACATGAAGGATGAGACTCTACTAATTCTTAGCATCATGAAGGGAAAGCAATTCATCATCACTTTGGGTGAACATGAGATATACAAAGACTTCATATCATGGATCTTGGAGGGTTGGAATCCAAGAGAAAGGGGGTAGAGCTTCAAGACATTAAAGATGGAGCTCCAAGAGTTGCATGGTTAGGTGTAGGAAATATCAATGGGTGACAATCACGACCTCTTCCAACGATGAGATGATTAATCACAATGGTATTTGGCCGATTACACTTCTAGGGTGGCTACCAAATGGAACAATTGTAAGATGGGTCTTTCTTGTTGAGAATCACTAGCTTGACATGATAAGTATAAGTAATGGTTGCAATAGCTACAAGCCAAGGGCCACTTTGAGTATGGTCCCCAATTATAAATCTACTACCCTCAACATTTTTAGCACTTCCCACGTTTTCCTTGCAACCAAAGAAGAGTTTTCAATCACATGGTGGGGTAGGTTACTGTCATATCCCCCCCCACCACAAGATTGAAATAAAGATAATAACCATCATACTTTAGTATTAGAATACGAAATAATAAAAATGCAAATAAATAAAATACATATTAAAATATATAAAAGAGGAATATTGGCAATATAATAATATTACAATTATTAAATATAAAATTTAAATATTAACAAATAAAATGAATATCAAAAAATATATATATATTATAAAATGCAAATCTAAATATTATTATAAATAATATTATAATGTTATTTATAGTCATCCAATCTGATCATGCCTATAGGTAAAGAAATATTCAGAAAGGTAATTGCTTAAGGCACCGATTCCTAACTAATACTAACCAAACAAACAGCAACTACAGCCACGATTATTAGAGAAAGCAATTACCATATGATATGCCACTTAGAAAGGTGCGATCAATACCAAAGGGTATGAGACATGGGGAAAGCCGTGTCTATAAGCAGATTGGGAGATATATATAAGGCAGGGCAATTCCAAACAAATGATCATCGAATAAGGGAAGACAGAATATATTCTGACTGGGAATTATATTTTCTGAAGTCTGATCACAAACAGAGAGCAGCAGCATAAGGTAAGACTAAGTATTATCATAAGTTTAAATAAAAGTTGATAACTATTTATGTGTTTATAACTATTTACGTGTTTAGAAAATAAGAATTGTTAAATATAATTATGAATTTAATTACTGATGACTGTCAAATATATTAGTAATTTAAATGACAGCTAATGCTTTATAAATATACTTAAACATATTATGATTTACAAAGATATTTTGATATATTATGATGGATAAAAATATTAAGATTTAAATGACAGGTTGATAGTTGATAAATATATTTAGGTACATATATCTAGTGCTTCATAAATATATCATAGATGATTGACAAATACAATATATATATATATATATATATATATATATATATATATATATATATATATATATATATATATATATATTATTTACACGTGTCTAATAATGATGCTTGCAGCAATTATTGAGCCTTATAAGCAATTATGATTCTTTTATGTAAATGAATATATTGTATATATATCCGTGATCAATCAAATGTAAGGTTGAAGGGAGCAAGTTAGGAGGATGCTGTTTACGGGCCTCCCATGCTAAGTACGCCACTCCGAGGGTGGAATTGTCTTGGTTTGGACGTTCTTGCCGCTTGGGGCCAAGAGGTGGGTTGTCTTGGTCGAACGCTCGTGCTCTTGGACTTAGATGGGTTGAGTGGTTTACAAGCACCCCTTTCAAGGTTTCCCTATCAAGCCAAACTATGATTTATTGTTAGGATGGATTCAAGGAGTCTCAATCATAAGGAGGATGGATAGGACAGCATGGATAGGAAAAGCAGACACAAGTGTATCCACTAGGCACGCCACTCCGAGGGTGGAATTGTCTTGGTCCGACGTTCCTGCCACTTGGGGCCAAGGGTTGGGTTGTCTTGGTTGAACGCTCATACCCTTGGGCTTAGATGGAATGCTTTGAGCGGATTTATCATGTGTCTCATCCAAGTCCTATTATGATTAGAGCTTCCACAATGCATTATGGATATTGGTAGTTATAATAGATCATATGAAATTATATTTCCAATACTATCTAACATGATTAAGAACCTAAACCAAGATTTATCTTGTTTGAAGCATTTGGGGGAATTGTGGGCCTACGAGGAGGGAAAACAACGTGTGGGTCACCCTCTAAGTATACCACCCATATGGATGGCAAGGGCCACATGGGCCAAGAGGGGTGTATTGTTCTTGGGCTTAGAGGGAATGACTGCTCAAGACACCCTACTGTAGTTGCACCCTCAAATCCCCTACATAATTAAGTAATAATGGTCCTGATAAGGGGAACAGTGATAGGACGCCTCACTAGGTACCCCACCCATATGTATGGCAAGGGCCACATGGGCCAAGAGGGGTGTACCACTCTTGGGCCTAGGGTAGAGGGTTTCTTGGGCACCCTATCAGGCCATTATGTCCAAGGAAGAATGAACTAGAACATCTAAAGAAATTCATTATATTTATATTATGATATTGTCTCTATTTATAAATGTTTACTAACATATTTGCAGGACTTAACAGGTAGTTGTATCCCTAACCATATTCCAATTAATATTATCTTGTAAATATTCTCTAACTCTGTTTTGCAAGGGCCTACTCGCACTATAAACATCCCCAAAACCAAGGTGATCACTTGAAATTGATAAATTAGGGCAAATTTAGGGTTATCCCAAAAAGGGGACATTACAGTTACAGCCCATTACCATTGTTGCAATGTTTACAGCTAGTACAAGGTGGTTTTGAGCCATTACATTTTTGTTTCTGAGCAAAAGAATGCAATGTTACATCCAAGATATGAAAAATATCTCTTGGTTTAATATTGAGTATAGGAGGTATCACATGTGGAGATCACTAATTGCAAACATTCCAGCATTTTTAGTGTGGTTGGGGAAAAGATTTGGGGCAATGTATGATTGTTACAGCCACCTTCCAGCCCATATACAATTTGATCCAAACCATCTTGCAATTCGTAAAGCCAAGGACATCATGGTAAGAAATCTTTGGAGTCCAAGGTAAACATTATAACATCCATCTAGAAGAGGTAGGCATAAATGTTGGCAAGCATGGGTTACATTTCTTTGATAGGTGCACCATAGAGATGAAGTTCAATGAAATGAAAGGTAAGCATGGTGATTTTAAAGGTGCACTAAATGACCTAATGGATGGAAAAATTTTACGCGACCTTGAAACACAAGGAAAAGAAACAAAGAAGGAAAAAGAACATTTAGAACCAAAACCTCAACAAATTATCAAAAGGGCTGTAAAACTAAAGCAATCAGTGCACTGGACCCAATTTCATTCTAAGGAAACTCCTCCTAATCAACAAAAGAAGATTTCTCCTATTACAAGATAGACTAACGGCAGCCAAAACAAACTTAGAAGAGAAAATCTGTGTTTCATATGCAAGGAATTTTGGGAGCCAAGCCACAAGTGTCGGAGCAAAGAAGCAATGACATTAGAAAAAGAGTCGAGGAAATCTATTGTAGAATCAGAAAATAAGGTGGAATATGAGGAAGTAAATACATTAGAGCCACAAGCTAAAGAAAAGGTTTCACTAGTTACTACAAGTGCTTTTGAGTATGCAGGAATTGTTAGATCAACAACAAATAATAAGCAATTTGGTAATGTTGACACTAATTGGGAATCCAAAATGAAGGATTCAAAAGACAATTGTTTAGAATTAGGCCAATATGAATGGTCTAAACAAGAAACTAATTTCCAATTTGATAATAGGAACAATTTTCAAATTTTCCATTGGTTTGCAGATAATCTGCTTTTTGAAATGGATGCAGCGAGGTTTGTCCATTGGGATAACCCACTTTTTGAAATAAAGGCAGAGGCATATCTTGGTTCAAGTTTCACAACTTGTGAGGATATCATAATAGTGCAACAGAAGATGAATGGTTAAATAGTTTTTCATAAAGAATGGCCCCCTAGAAAGTTAGAAGTTGTAGGGTCAAAACAATTAGTAGAGTTGGGTATATGACTCAGGAAGATTTGCAAGACAATGTGAATCATCTAACAAAATTGTTTGAAGACAAGAAAGACAAATTTGTTCAACAAGACTTAGCAACAGATAGGGAGTTGACAAAATACACTGTATAATTAGAGAGATTCATAATATTTCCAAGATTGATTTGGGATCCTGGTATCTCCAAGAAAGACTTGGTCAAGTGAAGAATTTTTTGGAGCATCTTCTTTTGTGATTGCTTGCAAGCAATATTGGGAAGGGCAGACTGTAATGTCCCCTTTTGAAAATGAGATTATAATCATAAACTAATACATACATACATGCATACATACATAAATACATATATATATATATATATATATATATACACACATTCAAAATTAAAGCTCAATTTAATCCAAAGTCAAGAGGCATGTGAAGGAGCATCACATGAAGAATACATCTTGTATTATCTGATTGTTACTCCTAGAGAGCATGGAACAGTAGTTCATTTAACTTGAGGACAAAACCCCTCATGGCAAAAATTTAAGGATGGAAACCCACAATTTCTCTTGTCAAGTTAAAGTACAGAAACCTCTAACTTGGCAGAATTTGGACACATTTCAAGAAATTTGTACAAAGAGAGATAACTGCAAATTTAAGAAATATTACACCTGAGACTCAAGAATAAGTTTTATATTTTCAAAACTATGTTATAAGCTTTAAATCTGAAGTCTATATAAATAGAATTATAATTTTTAGGATAAATTAATATTTATAATCAACTATGCAATTATTATTATGAGTTAGGGTTATTTATTTAAGGCAAAATAAGGAATATTTAAAAAGGGACACTACAAAATGCTTACACTCAACAAAATTTTGGGTTTTATTACTATTCCAGATGATCCTCTATCCTGCAATAGGAAGCACATTCTTATATCAGACCAACATCCACTACTTAAAGGCATTCCAAATCTTCAAAAGTTTACTTCAGCAAGTTAGGTAAACACCTCAGCTATAGTAAAAGATTATGGCCTCCCTTCTGAATCCAGACCCTCGAGATATTCCTCCTCAATCAACCTTGTCTATAATGAGATAAGATTTGTCTATATAAGCTTTTTTTGTATTGACCTATTAGTGCCAATAACCTTCTCTCAGCTTCTTTGTTATCTTGTGCCAAACCAGATCATTCCTTCGGCACTCACTCCATTAAGTCTATGTGTTTCTTCAATGGCTTTGTAAGACCGATCAAATAAGAGAATTAGCAAAGAACCTTGCAGTAGCATATTTTCCCTTGACCATATTCTCTATCTCTTCCTTCAATTTCTTCATTTCCTCCAACTCTTTTTTCATTGGTTCAATAGCAGTTGGTGTTATGTTCAGCCCCTCTTCCTCTTGTATACTTCTTGTCTTTTAAAAAGTAGACCTGCTGTGCAATCTTGTTGATGGTTTCCCCCAGTTGGTTCTTGATAGATTGTAAGATGTGAAGGATGTGTTAAGGCCTTGCCACCACCACCGTGCTGTCCACAACTTGACACTTCTACTCATCCAGTCTAAGTAGACAAACTGCTGAAGCACTGACCCAATCTCTTTCTTCTGAATGGCAGACAACCTATTTAATTGAAAAATTGAAATGTGTTGTTGTCATCATTTGCCACTGTATCTTCCAGTGAGAGTGAGAATGGCAGATGACTCTCAAGTTTTGCTCTAACTGCCCTCACTTTGCCAAATGGATTTCTTGGCAACCCTTTCATTGCCTTTGTCCCTTCTCAAAAATGGACCTTTCCTTTGATCTCTTCTATATTGGTGTCATCATCCTCCTCCTCCCTCTCACCTTTCTTATCATCCTCCTTTTCTTTCTACCTTGGAGTCTGTGTTCTATTATTCTTCTCCTCAATGTTAGTTGGCTTCTCTTCATCCTTTCCACTTGTGCGAACCTTTCCTACTATGGATAGATTCTGAGCAATTACAATCTTTACTCCAACACTCAGGCAGCATTTGAAAGTAGTGTCAATTCATGAGACTTTTCAAAAAATTACATGTGGTAGGAGAAAAATCAATGATCATTGATCACAATGCCTAGAGTAATTAAAGACTGTCATTTACTAGCAGAATTCATTTCCCAATTTGACTGGATGCATAATTCCATTGTATACAAAGGTTGTGAACTTGAAATTAGAGAAAAGTCAATGCATATGTTGCTTGACCTACCAAATGATGGCAAAAAGGTCGTACAAAAAGCTTTAAATAAGCAGTTCAAAATTATTGGAACACTTCTGAAAATTGAGAGACACTCTACTAGGCATACTGAGATACTGGATACTGAGATACAGACAAAAAGAAACTTAACAAGGATTAAGAGACACTCTACTAGGCATCTCTTAAAAATACCAACCCTGCTAATCAAGTGCAGCTAATTAAGCTCCTATGAATGAGGATGTTCAAACTTCAACATTTCAATCATTAAAGGTGATTAAAAGATAGAACTGCTCTAAACACCCCACCTTCTAAATTATCCACGATTGATAGCTTATTTTGGTCAATCCTAGATAAACTGGGCTGTTAGTAGGTTCCATATACAACTTGGCAATCACAATTTTATATCAAATAATTCTAGACAGAAGTCAAACCTATTTCCCTTTTGGGAATTTCCTTGCAATATTAGAAAGGTATATTTCTGGTTTGAGCAAACATGGTCCTGCTTAAAATTTTACTCAAAATTAGTAAATTGTACTCCCATACAAATGATAATCCATATCAGAAAAGAAGCATTGACCGAGACCTAGTCTTAGAGGCTATCATGCATTTCTAAAAAGGGTTTGGAATCTATTTCTTCTGAAGACATGGGCATCCCACCCAGATCACCCGTTCAAATGGTTTATTAAAGAGTTGAAGCCCATATTCCCAATTTGTCATGGTGGAAACAATGTGGACCTGGGTAAACCGAGACAAAAAAAAGGATGCTTCACTACAATTAGAACAGATACACCAATCGTGGCATCTAACCAGTGGGTGTAGCATACCCTAACAGACAAGGCAAGATGCCACTCTGTCATGACATTTAAACTGAAAAACATTGAATGTTGAAATATGTAAAACTACAGCATTCAATTTTGGGTGCGGCATAGCTCACTGGACAAGACCGACTGAAGAGATACCCCAGTCATGGCATCCAAACCAATGCATGCTGCACATCCCCAACAAGCTTGATGAGATACCCCTAGGTCATGGCATCCAAATCAAAAAATATTGAATGTTGAAATAGGTAAAACTACTACATCCAATTTTGCGTGGCATAGCCCAAGGGACGAGACTGACTGGAGATACCCCAAGTCATGGGATCTAAACCTATGGATGTAGCATACCCAACAAACAAAGCAACATACCTCTTAGTCATGGCATCTAAACCTAAAAATATTGGAGGTTAAAATAAATAAATCTACGGCATCCATTTTTCGGTGTGAGGTAGCCCAATGGACAAGACCGGCTGAAAAGATACCCTGGGTTGTGTGGCATCTAAACCAATTGGCGTACTCAACAAAAAAAGGTGAGATACCCCTCCCCTCGTGATGGCATCTAAACTGAAAAATATTTGATGTTAAAATATGTAAAAGTACGACATCCAACTTTGGATGAGACGTACCCCAAGAACGAAGCACGTTAAGGAAATATCCCCGATCACCCCATCTAGGCTTGCAGGTGTAGCATACCCTCAACAAACAATGTCAAATACCCCTCAAATGTGGGATCTAAGCTGAAGAACATCTGACAAGGAGAATTTACCAAACCAAAAAAGATAAAACAGCAAAAATGCAACTCACGATGATAAAAAGATGAAAAGACAAAGCAAACCTGTGATAAGATTCACATAACGATGATTAAAACAAAAATGAGAAGACAAAGCAAACCTGTGATAAGATTCATGTCAGTAGGAACGATGCATTCATCATAGCCGGTATCATCTTCGTCGCCGCTCTCAGCAGGCAGGCGAACACCATGGCCACTGTAGTGGAAAAACAACACATCTCCAGACTCTGCACCTTCCACCAGGGCCGTCAGGGCTTTCCTGATGTTGGCTCCCGTGGGCTCCCTGAACCTCTTATCCGTGTCTATCATCACTGTTATGTTTTCCCTTCGGAATCGAAATCGATCAGTCAGGCAACTGTACATTCTATTCACATCGTTCACACATCCTTTCAATTCCGCCTTAGTTCCCGGGTAATTGCATCCTACCAGTACGGCCTTCTTAGTCATTGTAATCAGATCTTCCCTTGAATCTCCCAAACCCCACTGTAAATCTTTCTGCAGATACAGCGGACTATAGTCACTCAATTTTGTAGATCCGTTACCTAAACGATCAAGCTTCCACTTTATTGCTGTCCCTTTCCTTTGGCAGAGCGTTATTACGTTTGCAAGTCAAAGCCATTTAATGGCTACAGGCCCACAGTCCATTAGATCAAAAACGCGGTTGGCACGCTGGTAGGACGGATTGTGGATAAAATCTGGGATTTACTCGTGTAGGTGGTGGAGGGAAAGGCCGGTGGGGGTTATGATGTCATTATTTCTGCAACGCGCATTTGTCAACATC
Source organism: Sequoia sempervirens (assembly GCA_007258455.2). Taxonomy (NCBI): domain Eukaryota; kingdom Viridiplantae; phylum Streptophyta; class Pinopsida; order Cupressales; family Cupressaceae; genus Sequoia; species Sequoia sempervirens. Next base: position 30,200 of record VDFB02073627.1, read on the forward strand.
AGATTAGAATGGAAGGTTTTCACCTAATGACACAAAAATTAAGACTTTCAAATCATTTTTCTTTCACAGCGCAATAATTTCTCCTGCATCCGCTCAATTATTTTTGCCGACAAATGGCAGTTACATTGCGAAGGGTACAAGTATATAAAGATGGTGTTGGTTTTGAGTACTGTAGGGAAATAAATCATACGATTCGCCGCGGTTTACAGGAATCTAGTGATAAAACGTTACGTGGATTACAACAACGACGTTGCCAGCAGAATGATGTATTTATTAACTAGCAAATGTAATCTATTAATATAAATATATATCTTATGTATTTTTTTTTATTTTTTTTCTGTATATTTTTTTAAATGGTGTTTCCAATTTCATAAATTTCGACATATATTATATAGATTATATATAAGATATATATGCTAGTTTCAAAACACATATCAATATTAATTAAGATAGATTGATTATATATTATGATTATATTATTTATTTATGTTATATTATGAATATATTATATGATAATATTATATTACATTATATATTATATATGAAGGTTAGATTAATAATATAATATTACATGATCATGAATATTATATTAGATTATTAATATTATTGGTATATTATTAATAATATTAATATTGTATTAGATTATTAATAATATTATTATTATTAAATCATTAATTATATTATTATTATATAGTGGGTGGTACGGTGGGCCCCCTCCCTCTCATTATGTTCCTCTCATTCACGAGATCGAAGGAAAAGTAGAGCCAAATCATTAGCAGATAAGAGGAGAGGGAATGGGGCGTCGGATGGAGAGCGCAAGCTGGCAGCAAAGTGGCAAGGCCACATCACCTCACTTGTTAATACAAGTTGTCGAAGGAATGAGGGTGGCAAGCTCACAAAAGATGGTAATCCGCCAAAATTAGGAGACCTTGGAGGCACTGGATGTTTTAATGACACATTAAGATAAGAACAAACAGAACAACACGTGGAGTACGGTCATCAGGGAAGTTTATGCAAATCGACCGGGTGGCAGAAGTCGATCCTCACGAGGTGCTAGTTGAATCAAGGCCAAGGGTGGTAGGACAAAATTTTATTGCAAGGATGGATTGCCTCGCTTAAACATCATTTCAGGCTTGTGTTCAATGGCTCGGCCTTGCTGGATATGGGCTTTTTAAATGCGGACGGATAATGGCATTTTCATTGTATGGTTCTCGAAATTTGATGTGTTGGTTGTCTTTGTGCAGGGAACTCTCGACTGGAGCACTGGAAATGGAGAAGATGGGCAAATCGAAATTTATCATCTCCATCTCAGCGGAGGGGCTAGAAAGCTTCGGTGTCGACACTCCTGTCTCTTTGGAGGCGACGGAGAGACAAATTGCATTCAAGGAAATCACCGATCAAAGGTTGAAGAGAATATTGCTTGAGGATGATCCCTTAATCATGGTAGTGGTCAAAATGATATTAGGGAAGGGCCACTTGGAGAGAAGGGAATTCGCGAGGGACAACGCACATATTTCTTCCCGATTCTTGGTCGTAATTCTGGACCTGGAAATGTCGAAGGCAGAAGCAAAGGAAATAATGGAGTATCTTTTTCGGGGTGGCCTGTTAGGAGGGCTAGAGAAGACACTTAAAGCGGCCTTCATGGGCAAAGGAATCCCGCGCCCCTTGGACCTGGAACTCCTTTGGGAGACGGAAGAGGCAGTAAAGGTATATCCCTTCCTTCTAGATTTAAAAGGGCCAAAGCTCATGAGACAGAAAATGGTCTCGGCCATGGCAGTCGAATTCTTGAAAAGAAAACTGGGGTTGGTGACAGAGGAGGGTATGGACTGGGAGGAAGACTTCACCTTGTTTGCAGAATTGAATGGCTTTTTGTGAGGCTCGGCCTTAGTGTATTAATTTTTTGTTTAAAAAAGTATAATCAATACCGATTTTTTTGAAATCATGTAGTGGGATGGTTTTTTGTGCCGGTCGTAGGAAGCCTCCGGGTTGGTAGGTTCAGATTTCATGGTAGATTGGTGGTCTCTCCCGCTACGCAGACGTATTGTAAATTTTCTTAAATCTAATACAAAATCATGACCTTACGTATCAAAAAAAAAATTATATTATTATTATATTATAATTTTAACAAATATAGAATATATTTAATATTAATATAGTATTAGTACTATATTATAATTTCAATATAATTATAATAATTTTTTATTATGATTATATTATTAGATTAAATTATTATAGTTATATTTTGATTATATATTATATTATAATTTCAACATAATTATAATTAAATAATAATTATCATATTCATAGTTTTTTAAAATATAATGTTTAAGATATATCTTAAAATGTTATATATTTAAATATATAATGTAATTAATTATAATATAAAGCATTTACATATTACAATAAAGGTTCATTTAATTTAATGAAGTCATTAGGAAAAATAGAAATAAGAATTGAACACATTACATTGAAGATTAAAATGGTAAATATAGGGTTAATTTAATAATATTTGTCAAATTAATTAATTTCTAAGACTTTCAACCTTTCTTGTTCTGCTTTTTTTCATATCTATCATATGTGAAGGGTGGCATAATTCGTAGTTCTTTGAAAGACTTTACACTAAAATTCTAAAATTGCTATAAATGTCAATCCAGGTCTTTAAGTGGGTCCTATATCAACTGTAGCTTTTTGGAGTGTCAATCCTTGCGACTTGTGTATTGTTAGAGCCCTTGTGTATTGTTAGATCCCAAGCTAATCATAATGGTATATGTTTTGTGCTTCCCCTTTGAATTGATGCAATTGGTACTATATGCGGATGGCGATCATCGAACAGTATTCCATATCGAGTTCATCGTTCCCACCTCCTTCAATGGCACTTAGATTTCCAACTTTTATGGCAATGCTTTGTGCAACAGAATTTGCCAATGTATATAATTTTCTTTTATTATGGTTGTGAACAGTTTCATTTGTTGAGAACAAATGAATACTCCTTTCAAATTCTTCGTTCTCTGATGCATTGATTCTTAACATAAGCAACATCCAATCATCGATTGTCTCCTTGTTGATTCTTTCCGATGGATCAATGTGATGAATGAATGACTTATTGTTGTATTTATAAGCAGATTACATAAGCATTTTGTGCTTTTTTGTTTAAGATTTTTTATTTCTAAGTTTTAAATTTCACTTTTTTAGAAAGATGTCTACACATTTTTCTAATATAAGATACTAATTTTTTGTTTTTATAATTTTGTTCTTGAATTTTCATTTTATTCTAATATAAGATACTATTTTTTTGTTTTTCGATTTTCCATTTAAATTCTTACAAAAATGGTTATAGATTTTTCTAAATCAATAACAATATTTATTTTTTACTTTTAAGACTATCGCTTCTTCTTTTTTAATCTTTATTTATAGAATTATATGTAAAAAAAATTCTAATTTAAATCTTTTAAATTTTTAGAAAGATGGCTATGGATTTTTCTAAATCAATAATAATAATTATTTTTTACTTTTAAACTATGATTTTTTTTTGTTTTTAATTTTTTTTTTATAGAATTATATGTAAATTTTTTTCTAATTTAAATCTTATAATCATATTATAATAATATTAATATAACTATATATCTAAATTGTTATGATATTAATATTAATATTAATATTAAATTAAACATTTATAAATCTCTTATTAATTATAAATATAGAATGTTAATGCTAAATAATATAAATTTAGGCTTTTGTGTTTTTTTAGAAAAGATTATTAGTTCAAATATAAATAATATTATAATCTACATATAAATATTTAAATCATAATAATCTACATACTAATATTAAATTAATATTATCTAACTATATATCTTAATTATTATATTTTATACATTATATTATATTAAAAAGAGTATTATATTTTATACATTATATTCTATTTTATACATTATTATATTAAAAAATAATATTATATTTTATAAATTATATATCCAAATATATTTTGTTGTTTAGAAGATGATTATTGAGAATACTTCAGAAAGGTCCTTTTGTAGTTTTCTTTAAAAATAACGAAATGTAGAAAAAAAACCCTTGAAAGGCCATTCTGGAATATTGGTGGTTGTGCGTTCCACACGTTTGCTTGGTCTACCTCGGTGGTTGTTGGGGAGTTAATTGCCCTTTCATGCTCGAGGTGGATAATTATAAAGGATCTCCCACCTAAATTATGGAGGATAATTCCTCAGATCTTAGAACCGATGGGAAAATTCCTAAGGGTCGAAGAAACCAAAGTTGTTCTTCCAAACCTAGACGCTGGGGTTCTAGTTTCGCTCAACCCTAGGATAGAAATCCCTAAAAATCTTAATATTGTTGAGGATTGTAAGGTTAAATCCTACCCTCTGGAAGTCTTAGGTGGAGTGAACGCCTGTTTCATTTGCAAAAGAGAAGGGCATATAAGAAAGAACTGCTCAATCCTTCAAAAGAAGAATGTGGCTAGAAACTCTCAACCGCCTGTAAAATATAAACTTGCAAATTTCGCCATCCCTAACCCCTCGCGGGAGTCTAAAAATATGGAAGCCAATGGAAGGGATGGTGCTAAGGATGCCATGCCTAGCTCGACTGGTGGCTTGAGTTTCTCGCACCTAAACTCCCCTAACCCTGATGTTGACTTCTCTCATGAAAACCCTTTCACTTCCCTTGAAGTTGAAGAGGGCACCGTGGAGGCCACCTCGGGTGCCCACATCGCTGACCTCTCTAGGCCTCTCCCAAATCAGTCCATCACCAAAGATGTTGCCCTTCTTGAGAGACTGAATGCACAACAACTTGCCTTGAGAAAATTAAAAAGTCATATTTCTGAAAATTTTGGGGGACTTGATCCCAAATCTAAAATTATGGACCTTCGAATAAAAAAAGGAGTCCAATTAGTTTGAGTCCAAAATTATCCCAACAAATAAAGATGTCGATGGGGGTATTGAGGTGGTCACCAACCCCATGATTCACCCTACAGACCTTGTGGAATGCACCCAAAATATCTCAATCAATAATAATGTTCTACTAAGTGATAAAGAACCTGTGGGTGATCAAATACCCCCACCTGGTTCTTGTCTCTCCATTTGATGCCCTTGCAAAATAGGGCCTTCGCCCAATTTGCAGGGATGTATCCACAAGGACCTTGGCCATCCTGATAACCCCAACCACCCTTTATCTACTGGGGGTAAGGAAAATGCTTTAGTACCTAACCCTTCTCCGCAAGTGGAAAGGGACCCCAGACCCCCCAAAGACCCTGAGTTAGGTCCCATCTGCCAGGACTTGGCTCCAAATAGCAGACCTACTAAGGGTGTCACGTAGGGGCCTACCAACCAGGCCTCAAAAACCAAAAATAGGCTTGGAAGGCCTAAGAAAAATAAAGATTCCTTTTCATTGAGAAAAGATGTTGAGGTTCCCACACACAAAAGAAAAAAGAACAGTGGAGTTATCCAGTCACTTGTGGCAAAGAAACTTGAAGTTGAAAAGAAGCTCCCTAAGTGCTTTGAACAGTTCCCATAGGAGCTGGGTGACAATCCAGTGACTGGGGATGATGAAGCTTAATTGTTTCTCATGGAATGTCTGTGGGTTGGAATCCCTGGACAGGAAATATATCATCAGGTGGTTCTTAAACATGCACAAGCATAAAGACTTTGCTCTGCTGCAGGAGACCAAAGCAGTTGGCTTCTCATTGGAAACAAGCCTAAGATTTATCTGGAATGGGGCTGCCTCCTTCTCAACCACACATGATAGGGGTAAGGGGGGTTCTTCCATCTTGGTGGAAAATCATTGGACACAATGGATTAGTGGCAGCAGTTGCTCTTCATGCAATCGAGTTGTTTGGGTCACCCTAAAAAAGGACAACCTAGAATTTGGGGTATGCTTTGTGTATGCCCCAAATGCTTATAGAGAAAGAATCACCTTGTGGCAATGGATTTCTTCCCTTCCAACTGTCCCTTGGATCCTAGGGGGAGACTTCAACATGGTTGAGAAAATAGAGGACAAATGGGGAGGCATTGATATGGCCTAGAAAGGAAATGAAAAATTCTTTTGGCTAAGATTAAAGCACAAATTCAAGTTGATTGACCCCATGGAAAAGGACAAGAAGAACTACAAAGGCATATGGTTTACTTGGTGTAATGCCCAAAAAGGGGGCAGTAAAATCGATTGCAGACTAGACAAAATCTATGCAATTAAAGATTTATTTTACTTCACCCCAAATGAGTCAGGGTCTAAAGTGTGTGTCCATCCTTACACCCTCTCTAATCACCATCCTATCAGGGCCAACATAATTTCCCTTCAGGAGAATGCAATGCAAAATTTAGGAAAACCCTCCTTCCTTAATTCTCAATTGCTTAAGAACCCAAACTGTTGTGATGCAATTGCAGCCATAAGGGAAATCAATAAATGGCTCCCTAAAAATTACACTGCCATTGATAGATGGAACTCCATTGTGCAAGCATGGAGAAATCTCTTTCAAACTGTGGGTAAGAAATCTGCTTTGGATGCTAGGAAAGAGGAAAAGGGTCTCCAAGAGCAATTATTCAAAGTTAAAACCAGTCTTCAGCTTTGCCCAGATGATATCAAGCTGAATCAGGAGATGACCATAGCAAAGGAAAACTTAAGGAAAGTCCAGAACCAAAAATTTAATGGGCTAAGAGTTAGAGCCAAGCTAAACTGGCTAAAAGAGGGAGACACAGGTTCAAAGTTCTTCTTTAACTTCCTAAAAGAAAAAAAGGCTAGGGAGTAGATTGAGCAAATATGGGATGGGGAAAATATGTTGATTACACAGGAGGATATACTCAAGCAATTTACAATTTTTTTCAAAACTCTTTTCTCTTCCGAGGGTGACATTGAAGCCTCCATAAATGCCAGAAGATACTTGGAAAGGCTAATCCCCAAGAAGATCTCAATAAAAGAGGCAAATAAGCTCGCAACAAGGCTTACCAAAGAGGAAATCTAGAAGGCAATAAACTCAATGAGCAATGACATGTCTCTAGATAGTGATGGCCTACCCATTGAGTTCTACAAGTGCTTCTTTGAGTGGGTAAGTGAGGACTTACTTGAAATCTACAAAGAAGCCATGATTGGTGGATCTCTAGGAAAGCACATTAACAAAGGGATTATTAAGCTCCTCCAAAAAGGTGGGGATAGAACACTAGTCAAGAATTGGAGACCCATCACCTTGTTGAATGTGTCTTATAAGGTTTTGGCCAAGGTATTAGCTCTAAGACTAGTCAACATCCTCATGAAGCTCATCAACCCCACCCAAACTGGGTTTGTAAAAGGGAGATACATCTTGGAGAATCTACTAACAAGTTGGGAGGCAATGGAGTGGGCCAAGAAATATGGACAAAATATGGCAATGTTGTTTTTAGATTTTGAAAAAGCTTATGACCGGGTGGAATGGAGTTTTTTAAGGATGGTACTCAAATCCTTCGGCTTTCCTAAGGAATTTTGTAAATTGGTAGATGTGCTCCTTAAAGATGCAACTACTCAAGTGGATGTTAACGGTGTCCTTTCTGAGGAGATCACATTGGAAAGGTCCATTTTTCAAGGTTGTCCCTTGGGTCCTACATTGTTTGTCATTGCTTCAAACGCCCTACCCTATCTGTTAAGGGACCACTCCCTCTCCCCAAGAATCAGAGGCATTTCCTTACCAGATGATAATGAACTAATTAATGTTCAATTTGTTGATGATACTTCACTTTTCATTGAGCTGCTCAAAGAAAATATGGATGCCTTAATGAGGAAACTTGACTTGTTTTCACTGGCCTCAAGGGCGAAAATTACCAATTCCAATCTATTATGCTGGGTTGGAAGGAGGTCCCTCCGAACTGGCTAAAAGAATATGAATTCCAATGGGGAGGCCCTAGCATGTAAGGTATTTGGGTATACCCTTTTCGGTATGCCCAAACCTCAAAGAAATTTGGAACTGGATTGCTTCTAAAATTGAAAGGAAACTTGAGAAATGGAACAGGCAATATCTATCCTTGGCAAGAAGGATGCAAGTTTTTCAAAAAGTTATATCTTCTTATACTATCTACTTTGCCTTAGTCTAGTTTTTTTGCAGTAACCAAATAAATGAGATCCAAAAAAGGATAAGAGGGTTCCTATGGTCTAATGGTAAAGGTGGGAGAAAGAAGCATGTTGTAAGGTGGGACTAGTGTTGCATTGACAAAATGCAAGGGGGGTTGGGTTTAAAAGATCTGAGACAACAAGGGATTGCCCTTGCGTCCAAATGGATTATGAAAGTGTTAGTTAGAAATGAGCCTTGGAAAGTCCTTGTCAAGAAAAACATACAAGATGTTATCCCAAAACAAGCAAAAACCTAGAAGAATTTTCCCCTGTGTGACATCCTCACTAGCAGTCATACCATGAGCCTTGCTAGTTCTCTGGTCTTCAAGAGTCTTTGGAGGCCCTGGGAGCTCTCCAAGCATAATACCCAGTTCAAGTCTCCTAGTGTCTCTCTGCCTAACACTAGATGTCAAACATACAACTCCATTTGATGGAATCTTTATCATAATGGTAACCTGCTTGCCCTTCTTCAAGGTTGTTTTGCTAGACTTTGGAATCAAAAAGGGGTTAAGGTTTTCAGTAACATTCTTGTTGATGGTAAACTTAAAAATTGGGAGGCCTTGAGCATAGAGTTTGATCTTCTTACCTCCATGGCAAGGACATACACCACCCTGGTGGAAGCATGCAAAAACTATCTCTTCCCTACTAACACCAATAGGGTGATGGATGTGGGGAATGACCTTGTGTGGAAAAATGGTGGAAAACTCTCTAATCTCCAAGCCAAAACAATCTACAAGGAATTAACTACTAGTAATGTTGTGCTTGATCATTGTAACCAATGTTGGAATATTTCTCTTAATGATAAACACTTGGAAAAAAGATCTCTTGGATGTTTGGAATAGTAGCATAGAGCCTAAAAAGGCTTGCTTTAAATGGTTAGTTTTACTTCAAAAATTTCCTTTCAAATCTAACAAGAATGACATTGATGTTTGCAGCATTTGCCACACCCCGAAGTCCGTTACTCATATTTTGTTTGACTATTTCTATGCAAAGGAAATTTGAAAAATTTGTTGCCTCAACTTAAAAATCTAGGATAATGATAAAATTAGATGGAAAAGTGTTTTATTTTGTGATAAACAAATAAGTAAGGATTGTCTTAAAATTTGGAATCTCTTGTCTATTGAAATTCTCTGGCACATCTAGAAAGCAAGAAATGAGGAAAAGTTTAAGGGTTGCAGGAGGGTGCTTATTGAGTCACATAAGAGTCTCACTTTTCTCCATGTTGCCTTGCAAGTCACCCTTCACATCGAGATATCACTTCCGCAATTTGTAAGGCCTTACAGGAGTGGTTCAACCACGACCACTAGGGAGAACATTATGTGCAGGCATACACACAGACTAGATAACAGAGGAACATAAATCTTTTTGAATGCACTACAGGAATTCCAAAAAGCCTTCAGTGATGACATGGACATGCAACATCAACCTTGCAGCCCGGTGGCACCTCTCAGCTCAGATGTGTAGTGATGGCTTTTGTATGTAGCTATAGATCTTGGTTGAAGGCATAATTCCAGGCTACATGTTTTTGGTTTCCCACAGTCAGAGCCTTTCGACTATAGGCAATTCTTACTGGCTATACCTCTATATGTTGTTTATCTTTACTTTGGCAATGTAAAAATTTGAAGCAATATTTTTGTAAGGGGGAATGATAATGCTGATCATACTGTAATGGGGGGTTAGTGTAGTAGTATTGTTGTTCATCATTATGTATTTTTGTTTCCCTAACTATTTCTAGTAATAATAAAAAAAAAAAAAACCTATTTTAATAAAAGAAAATAAATCTATAAAAATTATAATCTATTTTAAACTTCTTAAAACCTAATTATAAAATAAATCTTTAACAATTTATTAAAACCTTAAAAAGAATTAAAAGACATGGATTGTGTAAGGGAGTGTATGAAGGTAAAAAGTAAAAATAAAAAAGCTTTTTTTTAGGCATGCATTTAAGTGGATTACTTTGTTTGGTGGGGTATAAGAAAGAACAATTAAAATTCGTTCAAATATTCTTATTAAACATTAAGATAATACAATATTCAAAAACAATAGTTATTATTAAATTTTGTGTACATTTTAACATTGTATCGCTATGGCAGCGCCTCCATTGATTGAAACATTGAAAAACACAAAAAACACCATATATGCATTTTGGCAGAGGAATACAATCCAACTAGCAACCAAAACCCAAATCCAGAAACAACCAAAAGCCATGGAAGCGAATCTCATAGTGACAGTGATTGTGCCATGTACTGGTAATGTAGAAGGAAGTCAAAGTAGGTATATAAACACCAATGTATGGGGGAGGTTGATTCTGATATTTTTCTGCTCCTCTTGCATTGATATGGACATGAATGGAAAATGCAAATGGTGACATGGGATTCAGATATATCTACAGTTCCAATGATGACTTAAATTAAAAAAATCTATTAAAAATATAGTCTCTATTTTTTTTAGATTTAGAAAGCTAAATATCAAACTAAAATTGGGTTAATATAGATATTTTTTAAATTCTAAATCATAATTTCATTTTCTCTTTTAATCTAGTAGTGAAATTTAAGGGAACTATAATTTGGAATGAGAATTGCAGTTATGATAGGGAAGCAATTCTCGCTGGTGATATGATTTTTATGTATTTAAAATTTAAAAGGAAAGATATACAAAGTGTATAAATTTTAATATAAATCATCTATAAAATACAAAAATAGCATAGCTTGCATAGGCACTAAGGATCCAAAATGAAATAGCTGGCACAAGGATTTGAAAATGGAAAAAAGTTGCAACAACGGCTCAAATCTTGTATTAAAAAAATTTAAATAAGAATGCAGCCAAAAACTCCCTTCTAAAGCTAAATTAATGCAATTTTCAAAATCAAAATCAAAAGCTTTTAATGATATATTTATAAAAGATTTAATCAAAATAAAAAAGCAAAATTCAAATTCATAAAAGTAATTAAACCTTGAATTTGGTCTTCGAATTGTGCAAATCTTGCTTTTTGATTCTTTTTGGTGCAATCGATCAATTATCTGTTGCAAATCCTCCTTGTTGATTCTTTTAGGTGCAATCGATCAAGTATCTACTTGTTGTGATGAATGGATGACTTATTGTTGTATTTATAAGCAAATTACGTAAGCATTCTATGTTTTTTTGTTTTAATATTCTTTTAAAACAAAAGGAAAATTGCTACCTTAGTGGGTAGCACACTTCTATTAATACCAAAAGAGCTTACAAACAAAGATGGCTTTGCTGCCCAGCTAGAAATACACCTCCAAAAATGGCAGAGATGATACAACGAAACAAAGCTTTACCGACCACCTACTATAGGAACAAAGCATACTACATAGACACCATATTTAGCGGGTTGATTACTCTATACAAGATAATATAGTAATGATGCCTAGTCCTAGATCAGTCAAATGATCAACCATAGAGTCCCTTAGCACCTCCTTGTTTACAGCTATACTCCAAAAAAATGGCCAAATCTTTGGCCATCACAACCGCTATGAAGAACTCCACCACTTCCTGTTGGCAAAACAAGGACAAATAATTGAGAGGGGGGGTGAATCAGTTGTCACAAAATATTTAAACTTTTCAAACTTAACTTAATCTAAAATTTGATGAATTAACAATAAACCATAGACAATTATCACATCAGAAACACAGAGAACACCAAGATTTTTTACATGGAAACCCTGTTAGGAGAAAAACCATGGTGGATGTCAATCCACAATATTATACCCTGTTAAAAGTATAATGAAGAATAATGGGAATGTACATGCATTCAGGCACACTGCCTAGAGCTCACTGCTCAAATACAAGAGGGTTCACTGCCCAAGGAAGACACCATGTTTTATAGAAATTTGGATTAGATCCGCAGGGTATGAATTGAGAAAATAGCTTCTACAAAATCTTGATTACAGTTTTGGTTAAGCACAGAAACACTCCTTCACACTTCGCTCAAACTTCTTCACACTTTGCTTTGCAATCAAATGATTAGATCACTATTCGCACATTTTCTCTTCCTCTTCTCACACACACACACTTGAATTTGCACAAACAACCATTCTTATATACCTGCAACATGGATTTACATCAACAACTTCTTCGGCCAAAATATAGAACATATACACAATGTTGGCCCAAATTTACAAGTAATTTTCAATGCGAATCAAACACCGTCGGCCACAATATAATGAAGAATTAAAACAATATCCTTGAGCATTCCAAACATTCAAATTTTAATCTCCAAGGATCCACAACACGTTACAACCACCATGTTGGCCAAGAACATAAAAACCTAAACACACAAGAGAAAAATCACCGACCACGAGCACATTGATCAATGCGGACATGCAACAAAGATAAAGCATGATCTAGAAACATCCACAAGCACCAAGAATCATCAGCGAGGAATCTACAACAACTGAAATTACTAGAATCACATCAACTTCAATTAGGAACACTAACTGAAGCCACAAAAAAATTGTCAGAACACAACTGTTCATAACACGATTAAATCTTCATGCAAACCTTTGAAACTTTCGGTGAATAAACTAGATACACCTAGCAATAAACCCTTTAGTCCACAATGATTGATCATCAACGTATTGAGCAAGACACCTTCATGACCTTCACTATTCCACTGTCAACCTACAACTCTTTCTTTAACAATTTTCTCAATATCCTCGACATATACAACCTACAATGCATCAATGGCAATAGTGTTGACATCAATGACAACCAAATATCAACAACACAACCACAACATCCAACACTTCTTGCATTTTCAGATGCACATGAGTCTTCACAACATCAATGATGTTACACACAAAACTTTCAGCAGGCTACTCCTCACTTGCTTCCAGAGCCAACAAGGTAGCTTCCTTGTGTATATTAGCCAAGAGATTAATACATTTCCTTACCACCTCCTTACTCCTTGTTGAATATAACATATTCATCATGAAGTACCCCAACTTAATTCCATCATGCAGGTGATCACCCTACAACATGTGATCCCCTATCACTATTTTTATCTCACCAATGAGCTCTTCTGATGCAGAATTAAAAATTCAAGATAGTTGGGCTTCATAGGTTTCCAGAATATCCTCCTTGAACTCACCTCTCCCCACAAAGATTTTATAACACCTACACACAACCAACACTTCTACCAACATGGCTAGACAATTACACCCAGCCAACACCTCCTCTTAACTCAACCTCGTAACTACCCTTCACTGATGCCACACCATTTATCCAAGCATGCAATAAATAGAGGCCTCTAAGAGTTAACTCATTGCATCCTCCTAGAAGAACCACCATTCGAGGAAGGATGTTGCAAAGATTTGAGCAAGCCAAAACAATACAAATGGCTTCAAAGTCACACCTTTGCACTATCGAACCAAAATCTCAGGATCCACCTTTTTTTAAAAGGACGATTACTTGACCACCATAGCCCTTTCGATAGAGAAATAAGATGACACGTTAAAGTGCTACTAGATTCACAATACCATATGAACCACCAATAGTCAATTATCTGCCTCCACCCATGAACGATTAACCATCCACCGCCAACACACCCAGGCTATCCCACGTGCTCAAATTTGAAGAGCCTTTCATCTTAACCTCCTGGGCTATGGCCTCATTTTCCAGCACATCTGCTAGCATGTTAGCTTTCCTGTAAACATGGACTATCGAATATGTTTCTAAAAGATCCAATAAAAGAGATATTTTGGCAATCCAACATGACAATTTCCAACTTGGGGCATGTCTTAAACTTATATCTCACACAACCACCTTAGAATCTCCTTCAATATCGACCACCATTAGATTTTTTCCACACAATATTTTAAGCCTTCAAATAAAGCAACCACCTCTGCATCGTTATTAGAACCATCCTGAAGCTTAATAAAGGCTTCCCAAATCACTCTACCTTCAAAATCTCTTACTACAAAACCAAAACCTAAGGGGCCCGAGTTACCCTTCGAGGCCCCATCAAAATTTAACTTTAGTCTTCCCTTGGCGGAAGCATCCACCTCGCCCCTTCCCTACACTGCTTCCACTTCATTAGACTTACACTTCATTTCTTTACCATGGGCCAATTAATTTCCATCTGTTGATCCCATTTTGAAAAGAACCTAAAATGACTATTTTGAGAAGCAACATTAAAATGCTCTGAGATCCCAAACTCAATTTTACGTATAATCTCACTTAATCCAAAATATTTACCTTTGAAAATTCTATTATTTCGCTCGCACCACAACTGCCAAACTACCATTGCAGGAACCTCTTGTCATAACCCTACTAGAGCAGAACCCATATTTATTTGAGGCCAAGAAAAGAATATATCTTTTAAACCATTATGCAATGGATCTCTCCAAACCATCTTATCACAGAAAAAATGCCAACAACTTTGTGTGAAGGCACACCCCACCAAAAGGTGGTTTGTTGTTTCCTCATCTTCACAAAGTGGACACCTAAACGGACCTGCCATCTCGATCCATTTCAACCTTTCCCCTATCAGAATATGGTCATGCATTGTTGTCTAGGTGAATGCACCAACCTTTGGAAGAATGAATTTACCCCAAAGGAGCTCTTTTGGACAAATTTTTGTTTCTTGTTCCATTCTTAGGACTTTGTAGCTGATCCTTGTCGAGTATTCTTTGTTTTCACTGAGCACTAATTGAGGGAGTCTCTTTCTCTTGTGAAAGCAAGAAACCTTTTGTTCAATTATGCGAGGAGAAGCACCCTAACACCACCTTCCAACATTTCATTTTTTTTTCCTCTTGAAGTCTCATCTACCACACTCCCTTTTCAAAACTACATAGAGGCCACGTTCTCACCATACACCAAACTTGATAGTTGAATGGCCTCTTCCATATTTGGGAAGGTGTTTATGGGTGTGTATCCATTCCATGAGTCATGCCAGAAAGATCCCCTCAAACCATCTTTAATAATCCATGTGAGGTGGTCGATTATTAATTGTCTACACCTTACCATAAAGTTCCACAATGTTGAGCCTCTCTGAGGATTTGCAATAGTGAGAATCTGCTTAGCCTCTCATGAATCCAGATATTTTTCTCTTAATATTTTACTCCAAAGAGCCTTCGGGTTTTTGAAAATACAACAGGCTAGTTTTTCTCCCAAAGCCATATGCTAAAATTTTACCTCAATTCCGGCCCCACCAAACTCCTTTTGTTTCAAGAGGGTCCCTCGACCAATTAGCGAGATGCGTTCTTTCTCCTGAGCCCCTTCCCATACCAATTTCCTTTGATAGAAAGTTATTTGTTTGGCCACCCTTCTTAGCATATATCCAACACAAGCCATCATGTAAATAGGGATAACAAATAACACCATTTTTACCATGGTAATACGGCCTACTAACGTCAGCCAACGCCCCTTCGAATCAACCTTTGAGTGTAAACCCACAAAACTAGTTTACAATTTTAGTGAGGAAGGAAAAGTTGCAAAAAGTGCCCCCATGCAAAAAAAAATTCAAGTGAACCAAAGGGGGTTCGCTAGAACCCCCTTTCGAGCGAACCCATTAAATGTTGGGTCCCACATTTCCTAGGAAAAAAAGCAAAGGAATGGGTTGTGGAAAGGGGGTTCGCTCGAACCCCCCTTTTCCCCCCTTCTCCCTCTCTGGCACCAAAAACTCCATAATTTTTCCCTTCGAAGCTCGACTTGAGGATGAAAATGGAGGATACGTCACATACCTAATTGTATGATGGAAGTCCTTGGAATGAGCTATCCAACAAATATAATTTTAATATGTTTTGGTTTTATTATGTATTTGTTTTTTTAGTTTGATTAAACATAGGTTTTTCATCGAAAATCAAGCTCTCTATTATGCACATGTGGAAAATTAGCAAATTATCAAAAAAAAAATTGAAAAATATCAATGCACTAGATATTGAAGTCCTTGATCCAAAAAAATAAATAAATTGAATTTCGATACATACAAGAAAAGTTATGTTGTATACGGTCCGCCTATGTCTGAATTGTAATTGGTTTGACTTCGAAACTTGATTAAGAAAAAAATTCAATAAAACACTATGAAACCAATTGGAAGCACTAGATATCGTATTTACAAATCTAAATTCAAAAAAAAAAGAATTTTATCCTTCATGGAAAAAAGTTATGTTGTATACAGTGAGCGTCACTCCTTAAAAAGGTGTTTACTAAAAAAAACTAGTTTTCGAAGGAGATGGAAAAAAAAGTGCAATTTTATTTCAAAATTTTTGAAAAAAATATATTTAGAATCTACAGACAAAATGTCACAAATCACTAGTTTGCATCATCTTCAAATTCCTCATGGTTTAGCCGCTATAGGTACCCAAAAGTGAAGATTTAGTTAGAAAAAATTAGTTCAGTGTCGAGTTTGGCCAAAAATTGTAAACCAGTATTGTGGGATCACCCTTGACTTACATTTGTTTAGAATTTCTTCCCACATGCACGCCTTCATTTGGCCTTCAAACAATGGTATTCCCAAATACTTTGTTGGTAGACATCCATTTTTAAAACCAAGTATATTTGGAATGCGGTGTTGAACACCTCTGCTTGTGTTAAAGAAAACCACACATGAATTTTTTGGGTTTACCACTTGGCTTGCCTCGTTACCTAGCAAATTGATCACCTCCTTCATTACATCCACTTCTTGCACCAAGGATTTGCCAAAGAATACAATATCATTTGTGAACAGTTGGTGTGTAGCAACTAGGATATCAAGAACAACCTCCACACCCCTCCAATGACCACTTTTGCACTTGTTAGATATGAATCTGCTAAAAGGATCCATCATAATGACAAAAAGAAAGGGTGAGATTGGGTCTCCCTGCCTTAGCCCTTTCACCCCACTGAAAAACCCACAGGGAGAGCCATTTAATAGAATCAAATATCTCAGAGTTGAGATACAACAACATACCCACTTCAACCACCTTTGACCAAACCCCATTCTTTTCATAGTCTTTATCAGGAAATGACATTGAACCTTGTCACAGGCTTTGCTTAAATCCAGTTTAACCAGCATGCCTTCCTTGTTTTATTTCTTTAGAGAATGCACTACTTCGTGAGAAACAATTATCCCATCTGTGATGTTTCTATCTGGCACAAAGCCACTTTCTTCTTGAGCCACTACCTTCAACGGGACATTTTTCACTCTATTCGCCATGACCTTGGTGATTACTTTATAAAAATTGTATTGCACAAAGAGATAGGCCTAAACATTGCAACACTCAGCCTATTGGCGAAACATGGGATAACTCCCCTGATTGTGGGCTCAAAATGTGGGAGCTAACCTCCAGAATGAGATAGTTCTCTTGGTGTCACCTACTCTAACCTCTGCTTTTTGATGGAAAAGGGTAAAAATAATTCATGTCAAAATGAATCTACTACTAAGGTGATGCACTGAAAATATATACTTTGGATTGATGTTTTGACATATGACTAATCAATTTTTTAGCTGTTTATGCACAACATAAGTGTTTGAAATATCTATGTATAAGTGTTTTACTAAAAGGTCGGTGTTTCTTGTAGTTTTAGAAGGAAGGGAAACATTATTCTTCACAACTAACACCTGTTTGAACTATGAAAAAAACAATAACCTACATAAATATATCTTTTCTTCTTGAAAATGATGGAAGTAAGACATTCATTAAAGGATTTACACATAAAAATCACAAAAATGACATCAATTACCTTGCACACACAACCAGGACAAAAAATTTGAAGGCCAAAATGCTTGCTTTTATTGATAGATGTGTTTACGACAGTACATGATTTGAAAATATGCCTTTTTCTTGATAATGTGTTACAAAGTGTTTGTTTTCAATTTGAAAATTGAAAAATATGAGTTTACAATAAAAAAAGGTAAAAAGAAGCTTTTCAACTTACAATACAACTCTAAGAAGTGGTAGAACTAAAGAAAAAAGAAAGTAAACTCTATTTTTGACTATCCTACACAAGAGGAAAAGTAGGATAGGTTTAAAACTCATTAAATGTTTCCTTTATGACTATGCTGACAACTTCCTTGAACTTTGGGCTTGAAACTACCTTGAAAATGCCTTCATCAAGTTTGACAACTGAAAACTCCTTGGTGGGGTTGGAGAAAGGAAGTATTGACATTTTTAATTGCTTGCTCCTATATATGCTCCTTTACTAACTAGATGCTTGCACATGTCTCTTATCTACTAGATAGGTGGGTAGTTGATCAATCTGCCTTCCAAATATTTTAAACTACCTCCATAAATGCCATAAACACCCAAACTAACATTGATCTCCTCCAACTGGTCATTACTATCTTGCAACTATCAAAAACTAAAGGGGAGGCAACAAAAAGTAGATTCCAATAGAGAAAGGGTAGAGCCTCTAAAGGAACTAGTAGTGACAATAAAGTTTTCAAGTTGAGTGAATGTTCATTCATCCCAAAAGGCAACACATTGAAGATAAAAAGGGACAGTGTTCTTCAAAATGACAATCATTGAACCATGATGGTAGATAGATTTCAATGCATGATGTGAAGGGTTTTTTTTATAGAATTATATGTAATTTTTTTTCTAATTTAAATCTTATCGTCATATTATAATAATATTAATATAACTATATATCTAAATTGCTATAATATAATATAAGGTTTATATATCTTTATTTTATATTATGTTATAATCTACTCTTATTAAAAATATATCTTTAAATGATTTTTAGAAAATAATTTTTAAGAAAATTTCATTTTTTAAAGATTCCTAAAATTATGACTTTTTTGTTTTGTTTTTTTTTTGTGACGGATGTGTTGACCTCCTATAGGGGTCGTGGTTGTTGAAAAATGAGGTGTTTTATTAGCTTAATTCTCTATAAAACTTTAATATTGCTAATCTCAGTAAGCTCTTTCTTTGTTACATATATTCTTTGTAGGTGATTACCTTGATTAATTCATTTCTGCTGTTGTAGAATGAAGAGAAATTGATAGAAGAACTAGACAGGATATTAGAAAGATTACACAAGATATACTGTGGAGAAACCCTTTCGGAAAAAAAACTCCACCAAGAATTATTCTATTATTCAATCTCCGAATTACAATAGCTCCAATTCTTGCTTGAGAATGCTTCTTCTGTCTTTACCAATCTTCGTCACACCTGCAATAACAATTATGAAAACTCTATCCAACTTGAATGAGATATAGAGACAATATGCAACCTTGTAATCTCCAAATGGTGATAATTGATACCTGAAGCTCAGCCAGCCAGAAAGGTTACCATGTGCTTCAAGTTGAGTTATTATGTGAAGACTAAAGCTTACAACATATGCTTCATGCATTTGGGCATCCCAAACTGAAGCTATAACTTATCCTTCACTTTGGTGATAATTCCAAGGCTCTTCCTCAAAGGGGTTGCGGCTTATAGAGGTGATCCTGTATTTGAGGCCTTCAAAATATCTTGTATCATGCATGAGAGTGCAAATCCAAGAGAAAGCATGCTTGAAACCCAAGTTGGCTCCAAGTGAACACCAGTTGTGAAGGAAACATTTACTCAACACCATTCCTAAAGAATGGTCATCCCCTGTTAACTAGAGGTAGTCCCTGTTATCTTTCATACAACCCAATGTTATTAGCCATGCATTCCAAGTTAATTGAAGTTAACTAACATACAACTAAAACTAATTGAAGCTGGACATAATTGAATTGAATTTGTTGGCCAGAACTAAATGATTACGATGAAGGCTGATCTGAACTAAATTGAGAGGCTGAGACCAAGAAGCATGCCAAACATCAAATCCCTAACTCCTGCCTAGGATAGCATATGTTAAAGTGTTATTTGTTGCTTCATTATAGTTAAGCCCAGACACAAAGATGAGTGTCCTGCGCACCATGTGCAAGGTGCCATGCCCCTATTATTTAGGAACTCACTATGGACGCCCTCACATGCTCCTTACATTTAGAATTAATTACAAATGTCAATAATCATGATTATTTCATCAAATATTAATCTCATCCTAATCTTAGTGTTTTTTAACACATTCCAAGAATCTAGGAAATACATGAAATAATTAATGTTTAGGATTTGCAATTAAATGGCATCCTATTTCCAATAGTGCTGGCATTGTAGGGTTACGCCTCTCGGTGTAATTAATTGAAAATAAAAAATGCATTGTAATATGATTTTTAATACAGTCAAACTATGGTTGTATAGATAATAAGCTTGGTACACCTTATATTATTAGCATCGATACTTCTTTTTCATTATTGTAATTAGAATTATTTATGTAGTTATTGCATATAGTTACTACTAGTTATTGACAATATAATATAAGTCAGAATTTTTCTATATAAAGTAAATATATTCTTTAAAAATTAAGATGTAAATTTTTTAATTAAAACTATTCAAAAATAAATTATTGATAATATGATTGGTTTAGAGTTTCACTCCATATTTCAATCTTTACATTGTTCAAAAAAATAATATTTTTGTATAATTTTGGTATACATTTTCAACGAGTGAAAAAGCCATCATATAACATATTGCAATTTTATTTAAATCAATATATTATAAACTTTTTGTACTCCATTAATATATAAAATGCATTCAATGTACTTACTAAAGAAACATTTTTATGAATAAATATCATTATTGTTTACAATATTCCCAATGCAATCCCTTATAACTCAATGGCTTGTTGAAAGACATAGATGTCTTCTTCTTTTTCCTTGTAAACAATTTGTGATTTTTTTTATTGTTGACAACATTTTTTTTAAGGTTAATCTCTCCCAACTTAATAACTCTTATATCTCTAAACAACCTATTTAAAACAAGGTAGTTGTGACCAATATTGACACTACAAAGGAACTTAACGCAAAAAGTTTTAAAAATGACGAAGTTAAAAACTAGGCTAACATGGATCTACTTCAAATAAAGAATGATTTTTCTCTACTTGTCATATGTTTATATGTAGAAATCCAACTTATGAAAACTAGACATCAATATGATTTGAAAAGGACTTAATATAAAATGAGAAAAAGTTCGCAAAAAATATTGCCTTGCAAATTAAATATGAAATCTAAGAGTGAATATTTTACCAATAATCATTCAAGAAAGTAAAGATTTTGTAGTCTAAAAAAACTACAATTTTTCAAATCAAATTCATTTTACATTCCAAAATGACAAATTTGTATGGTCTTATATTTCTACTCAAGTTTAAAAAGGAAATTGTAATTTGCGATTGGGTTGCCTAAGATCTGTTTGCTACCTAATTTGTGTTTACAATGGTTGTAGACTAAAGATTACATACGTCAAGGACATGCACATAATAATGAACTTCTCATAAAAGTTACATGCAACATAATCTCAAAGTGAATTGGGAGTGAGGCTGACATCATAACAATGATTTCTAATACACCCACTTTTAAGGAGATAGACTACACTTTGATGGGAATTACATAGACATCAAGTCTCTTGGGTCTCCTAAGACACACACTTAACATATTCTATAACATGATCAATGTTGGGTTATAAATTATATTCAAGTTTCATGTCATTAAAAAAAAAAAAATTGATCATGGGGCAAGTTCAATTGTATTAATTGGACATGGGTTCCATTTCTTATATAGAGGGGCTTTATATTTTTCACAAAGTAATTTGTTCCCTTAAAAAAAATTTAAAATTATAATTTGTGTTTTGTACCTATCTAAATTTCTAAGTTTAGGTAGGCATATCTTGCTCAACTTAGTCAAATGGTAGATAAAATATTTAATCACCCTATCCAGTTTGTCTATCAAGATTGGTTACTTGACTTAAAATTGTCAAAAATGTGTCAAAACAAGAGAAAAAATGTCAAGAAAAGCATTGTCAAAGTAAAACTATCAATGTCAAAGAGAAGATAAGGTTGCATTTGATTAATCTACTTGAAATCTAAATGAGGGGGTTCAAAACAATATTTCTTTTAGTGTTGACAAAGACAACAAATACAAAATCATTAGCATTTGCTTGAAGGTTCAAGTGCAAGGACCCTAGTAAATACTTGATTGTGTTCTATATGATGACTTGAGATTTTGTGTATTAGTTAGATAAAAAAAACTTTGAATATGGTCAAAACACACTAAACTTAAAGCTTATAGGGGATAAACAATGAGAAGCATTGTTAATACTAGTGTCAATGTGATATCAATATTTTTCAATTTTGTTAGCATTTTCTATGCATGAAAAAATCATGAAATTACATTCATAAGTGACATGATTAAAAATATAGAATCCAAAATAGAGAACCAAATTAGATAAGTGTCATTTTTCTTATCTATATTTTGCTATCATTTGACATGCATTACAAAAGAAATTGAATTAGATTACATTAAAAATGGCTTGGCCTTCATTATGGAGATGCAATCACACATCATGAACCAAAATATTCAAATCCAATCAACTTTGAGTTTTTAGGTTAAATGCATAATCAACATGTCAGAGCCTTTGTGTTTGCTTCAACATATCAAAAATTTCATTCTATCAAGAGAACTCCTTGAAACTGTGACAAATATGATTTTACCTTGAAACTATTTTTCCATCACTTTTTGTCAATTTTTTGCAAGTTTTGAACTTTTCAGGGAGTTCAACAGTTCAAGAACTTCCTAAAACTAGGAAACTCTCTGGATTTTGTCTTGGAAAAGTATTTTTCCATCACTTTGTTGGTTTTTTCTACAAGTTTTGGGTGATTCAATGGTTCAAGGAACTACACTTAAGATTTTAATAATGGTTCAAATTTTATCTGGTATAAAATGTTGGAGTGTTTAGATGGAATGTGTTAATTGCATGAAGTTAAAGAGCTCACACCAAATGTGAAAGTAGAATTCATCAGCAGGATATTAAATAGTTTTTTATGAATCTTACTTTGAGTAATTGTATATAATTATTTATATTCTGTACATGATCTCAGCCAGAATCTCAGTTAAATAAAAATATCACTCCATTAAGTATTGCATACTTGATAACTGCTCCACCTCAAAATCAGCCTTTAGGTTAGCACAATAACTAAACCTATCCGCATACCAAGGTTAAAATTAACCCATATATTTTCCCAATTAGATACTCTATAAACCCTCAAGCTGATTTAACAGAAACAAAATCCTTATCATATTCCAGTTGTTGCCATCTCTCTTGAGATTTATGAGTTCAGAGTTTACTGTAGCAAGTAAAATATTATGATAAAATATACGATGAATTATACTTAAATGTTTGATAAAGTAAATAGAGAGCCAAATGGAACATGTATTGAGTGAATATCATTACAGCACCTAGAGGAATGTTTACATTTTATATTGATAGAAAATGTGATGAATGTAAATGAATTGTAATATGATTACTTTTAATGCTTGAGTAAGGAAATGATTTATGATGCAAATATATTTCATGTGAGCGGCTAACTACCTGTGTTGCACTAAGCTGGATGTAGGAAGAATTCAAGCCCTCAAGTATGAGAGGGGGAGTATCACTCAAGAAAGGAGCTTGGTTTGGTAACCCCTAATGAGCTTAACTGAGTATTCACACACTCACATCTTAGTTGGGTCTAGTCGAGTCAAGTTAGATTGGGATTTGGTAAGTAAACCCTGGTTGAAGTGTTGGATAAATTGGACAGTTGGTATGATCGTATTTGATTGATTATGCTTTTGGTTTTGGTCTTTGATTTTGTGATTGTTTCTTCAAGGTTGATTTACGTGTTTGAATCTCTGTATTGGGTTTGAGTTCTTCTTCATGCATTTATATAAAGTGATGATTAAATATATATAAAATGTATCTATATGTCTGCATGTATAAACAATAAGTCATGCATAATGAATGAATGTGTGCATGCCTATACTGAAGTAGGAATACTTATGGGTATCCATGCATGGATACATCATATGCATCGAAGTATCGATTAAACATATATCATAGATACATATATGTATTAATACATTTGGTATATATATAATTGTCAATCAATGGATAGATAGTTATATGCCAATGAACATACCAAATATATATATACCATATATATATATATAATAATATGTATATACATATACCATTAATATACTTATATGTATTTATTATTATTATTGTGCATATATGCCTTCACAATTGTTTCGTATTTCAATATTTGTGTTGATGGTCATTAGTTAGAGTAATCATGAAAATATATATATACTTAATAATATATATGTATATATTCCCAGGGGAATGTGCCTTATTTGCACACACACACTATATTATATATATATATAAATATAATAAATTGTTTAGCATTTAAGTAAGTCGAATTTGAGACTCTCTATTTAAAAGTGCATGTATACAGCTGGAATTGGTAATGATGCATGGGAAGAATAAAATCTCAAAACACATAAGTATGTAATATGCAAGTAAAGTGGTGCTAACAAACCCAACACATAGCATAGCAAGAGGTAGGAGTTTAGAAGCAAATGAAAGTCTTTTGTTGCACTTAAATAGTCACACCTTCCTTCCTTAGGCCGCATGTTCAGTGAATGCATTGTTTGATAGATATATTAAAGTGTTTTGTATTATGCATGGTGTGGCTATATAAGCATTGCCTTATTTAAATAATGGTCAAAGCATAGTAACCAGTGCATAAAGCAATAATAGACCAAGTCAACCAAAGTTTAAGAGGCATGTATGGATTTATTTTTGTTGTGTATACATTGCAAAGAGAGGTAAATGAAGTTTAAAGCAATAAGGAAACAATCTACACACACTATTCTTATGGGGCACCAACTTATGAATGTGGCACCAATGTGAAAGAGAATGGAATGAAAAAGAAGTCTGTAAACTACACACAAGTCTGATAATGCGACATCTTAGCCTTGAAACTTAGCCAAAAGTAAATTTGGTAGCAATATGTGAAGGAATTTGATTTAAGAAACTTGCTAATAATCTTGTTTCTCATTTAACTCAATAAAAGAGTCTCGTCCTCTTAAAAAAATTGACTCAACCATTTGAAAGGCGAGGATTGTTATGTATTGCAAACCTATAAGTTAGCTTGATGAGTCGTTGCATGAGGATAGAAAGGTGGCAGAAATATTAACTTGTTTGTAGCCTTTGGTTGCTCAAAATTTAGTATAAATAGAGGTTCTCATTCTACCAATTGCTACACTTCTCATTCTAATTACTCTATTATTATTCTGCTCCAATTTTTGTGCTAGTGAGTTGAGAGCTTGAGAGTTAGAGAGTTGCTTTGCTATTTTACATTTGTGATTGATGAAAGATTTGGTGAGAGGTTAGAAGGGGGAATTAAGTTGATCTTAGAGGAAGTAGCAAGCGAGCTTGAGGATTTGAGCTAGGAAGGGAGTTTAATCAATTGGAGCTTTTACCAGGCATGCTAGTTTCTATACCTTTGTCCTTTATGTTGGAAAGGTTAAATAGTTTTGATTACTATGTTGGAAAGGATTGGTTTTGAGTATGTTGTGATGCTTGTTTATGCTTTTATGTTCTTGGTTGTTTCTTGCTTTGGTGGAACCTATCTATTAGGTTTTGAGTATGTTGTGATGCTTGTTTAATACTTTTATATACGTATGTAGAATGAAATGTGAAATGTGGTTTACATCGATGTATTGAGGTGACTTCTATTTGTTAGCTTATTATGATAGGTAAACCTTTGTGGGTAATGAGGTTAGTAATACAGTGAGAATGATGTTATGATAGAAATGTCATCATTGATAGGATGTGACATCATGCAAATTATATTGATAATCTATACTTGATTAATCACTTGATCATAGCATTACTTTCAAATGAAACCCTAGGTTGAGAATAACCTACTAGGTTGGGATGTTTACTTGATTATTAATTAAAGCACATAGGTTGGGGTTAACCTATATAATCGGATTGATCATTTGATTGTTGATTTTATACTTTTGATTGAAGTCATTTATTGTTGAAGGTTATAATTTTGATGAAATTCCTTTATTATTGAAGGTTATACTTTTGATAGAAGTCATTTATTGTTGAAGGTTATACTTTTGATTGAGGTCATTTATTGATGAGATCATACTTTTGATTGGAGTCATTTATTGTTGAGATTACACTCTGGAATGGAGATTTTTATTTTTGACATTGTACTTTTGAAATAGAGGCATTCAATGTTATAACATTATGTTCTTCATATATCAATACTATATGTACATAGCATAAGATAAAGTTGCTTTGCGATACTTGTAGCAATATCATTTAAATATGAGTTAATGGGAAGGTTATTCCTGGGGTTAGGATAATCCACGAGAAAGGGGATAACCTTTGAATAAAATAACTAATGGCCAATACAAATTGAGCAATTAAATGTGGTGAACAAATGACCTCACTCAAAGTTAGTGGGTGATGAATCTTTGGCCAAAGTAGTGTAGGTAGACACTATCTACACTGTCAATTCACTATGCGATCCAATTTACATTCTAGGCTGAGGTAATCAAACATGTAGAAGTAGACATTATGGTAGCTCTAGCTATGGAGGACACATCACTATGTTGAGGAAAGGCTATTTGAAGGATGAGGTTACCACATCAATCTCTTCGTCGAAGGGAGGGCCATCTTACCAAATTTGGTAGATGTGCAAGGGATTGTAGTAAGTCCATGGTTGGTAGAAAAGTGCTTGAGTGATTCTTCTCCTCATGCAGTTGGTGGCCAAGATTGGGAGGACATTCTGGACCATTGGTATTTCTAATTCAAGAATTTTGAAGATGTACGCGCTAGTATTAGGGACAACTAGAAGGTATGCACCATGGAAGGGGACAACTAGAATGTATGCACCAATTTTGGGACATCTGTATTAGTTTGTATTTTTAGTTCATGTCAGCTTGTAGAAGCTATGTATGTAATCATGTGTCCATCTATATGGAAATTATAAATGTGAAATGTTATCTTGAATATATTTATGTAAAGTGAAATGATACTTATATTGTTGAAATGATTCTTTGATTATGCAATGGAAAAGTTTGGGAAGGTTATGTTTCAAATAGTGCACTTATTATTGAAAAGAAAATAAATTTTTTATTGCTCATAATGTTAGATGCATAAACTATTCACTTGTGGGTAAAACATTGAAAAATTACCAGGTAGAACAATGGGCATGTTACATTAACTATGCCTATATTTTTATATTGTATACTTTGTCTAATCCACTTAAGACTAAAATTATTTTATTTTAATTATTGTTTACTCAAAAGTCATTTTTATTTATTGACATTTATTTTATTTTAATTATATTAATTAAAAAATGAAACATATTTCTATGGATAAGTCTATATTCAATTTGTGAGATAGGTTTTTGATAAGGTAAGCAAGGTTTTGAAAGGACCAAGAACCTTTTACAAAACTAAGAGAAGGAAACTTCCAAACAAAAAAGTCTCAAACTTTTCCAACAAAATAGTACCAGCGAAGACACTGCAGTAGCACAGCAGAAACCTAGACATCACCTGGTCAGTAGAGACCAGGAGCAACAGTTTACTTAGAACCAACAATAGTCTTGAGTCAAAGATAGACTAACAACCTAAACTTGGTGCCACAACCAGTAGAAAATGACCACTTAGGACAAAAAATAGTCCTATTGAACCAATAAACAACCCACAATACTGCAGGTCCAAGAGAATTCCTAAAACCACCATGCCACAAATCATCTACAACAGCTAGACTACAACAAACCTTCCACTCAATTTAGACAAAAAAGAGCCTAATAGTTTCTTATCGAAAGAGTGGTAAGAATCACACGTTGTTGTAGAGAAATTTTTTGAGCCAAAGAACAACCCACCACACAGCAAGCCCTGAAGACTGCCTAAAACAACTAGACCACCAACCACCTACAACAGATGGAGTGCATCATACCTTTTGCTCAAGTTAGAAAAAATTGAGCCTAATAGATTCCCGCCAAAAGAGGGGTAAGAATCTCCCTTAACAGTAGAGAAATGATCTTCAAAATTCACCAACCA
>VDFB02073628.1:0-13164 GCA_007258455.2 Sequoia sempervirens
CCCTAAGGGGGTATAGGTGTTCATCTCTCCTTCGGTGGAGTCGCCCCTGCTAATGTCTGTTTTGGCTATCCAGCCTTTTTTGAAGCCCGTGGATATGGTTAATACCTTGGTCATATCCATTGCAGTTCTTTCCTTCTCTTCCTCTGCACCTCTAGCTTCGTCTATGGGGAGTTCATCTCCTCCGACAAAGAAATAGGTGGAGAGTGGTCCTTCTGGAAATGAAGGGTGTAAGAGGATCCAACCTTCTTTATGAGGTGGTCTTGTACTAGTTCTATCCTAGTGATAGAACTAGTCCCGACCTCCCTTGAGTTTGTCACCACCCCTGAGTCACTTGACAAGCCCAGTAGTGAATCTCAGGCTTAGCTTGCCCCGTCCACTAAAGTTAGACATGACACTCCTGTGGGGTGCATGTTTAACTCTATGGATGACGTTCCTACCCTATCAACAATCTTCACAAAATTGTTGACCTTGACTCCACAAGAGCTCAATGGAGAGGACCTCGAGGGGCCCTTTTCCTTAGCCCTTGTTGTAGGAGGGCCAGATGCCCCTCCTCTTAACATCCCTCCTTTACAAGCTCATCCTCCTTTCCCCTATGATGATCTAGATTGGGAAGTAGATGACCTCTTAGCTAATCAATGTTAGGAGGAGGCCTCTTCTTGATCTTGTGTGTGCATTTGTGTGATTTGTGATGTGTTACCCTGTGATCATGCTATGTGTGCTTGGATATCCCTTGTCACCTCATTGGTGCTTGGATATAGGTGATGTTTTTATGTCATAAACCTTTTTCTATTTGTATCATCATTCTTCTATGTTTGTGCTTGATTTTCAATAAATTAGGGATCATGCAAAGTATTGGGGGCATTTAGGCTTCCCTTCCATGTTGACCCAATTTTTTTATTTTTACTTTGTCTTCTTGTGCATTCTTCACAAAGTCTAATATAGTAGGGGGTTGATGACAATTCATTTATATAGTTACTATACATATCTATATATATTTATGAGCAGTCGTGACCCCAAAATATCAGGCTACCCCTGTGCCCTTTGTTTTTGTTTTCTTTCTTTTTCTTTCTCTTTATCTTTCTCTCTTTTTTGCTTGAGTTGTCCCTCTTATGTGTGACAACATTCTTTCTTCAAAATTTTGATTTTCAGAAAATGTATTCATTTCCAATGAATATTTTCTTAAAAATCCTAGCAAACATTTCTTCATAATCACATTCTCAACTTTGAACCCTAACGGGACGTGTTTCCTTTATCATGGGTTCATAAAGAAAGGACTTAAACCTTCTTATGAATCAGGAAAAGCTTTAATCTTCCCCTCGCATGGGAGCATATTCTTCCTTTCAAATTCCTTCATGAAGTTAACATCTTTCAAAGGATTCCTTGACAAAGGATTGATTGAAGAGGGAAGGACATCAACTTTTCAATTGTGCATCCCTTGAGTGGACCCTCTCTTTACGATGGGTTCCCTAGGGACCCCTTCAAAAGTTTTCAATATTTTTGACAATCTATGGTCACTTCCTAACTCTCTGGAGTCTGCTTTCTTAGGTTTCCTCCATCCGAGAGATCTTGGGGGATACCTCCCTATAGGACTGAGAGCTTGTGGAGGTGCTTCCTTTGAGCTTCCTCCGTAGCAGAGATCTTGGGGTGGCTCCCTGAACTAAGAGCCTATAGGGGGCATTCGGGTTTTCCTCCATGGAAGGACATCTTGGGGTTACCTTCCCTCTGGTGAGGGCACATGAGGGTGCTCTTTCAAGTTTCCTCCCATCTCTGCGAGGAATCTTAGGGTTACCTTCCCTATGGGAGTAAAAGAGCGATGGGAGGTTCTTCATGAGTTTTCTTCATGTTTGAGTTCATCGAGAATACCTTCCCTATAGGGGTGAGGCTTGTAGAGACTTCCTTCAGGAGTCTCCCTCCATGCTAGAGTTTTTGGGGACACCTTCCTTACAAGATTGAGAGCTTGTAAGGCGCTCTTCTTCAACTTCATAGCTGAGGAAGCTATGGGTTCTATAACCCACCCTTACCTTCAAATGCTGGGCTAGAAACAACAGCTACCGCCGATGGTTCGGGTATGCATTTCTAGCCTTCTCTTCTTGATCTACTTTGCTCGAGTCTTAGTGTTCTTTAATCGACTCAATAACTAGGAATATGAATTCCTATCTACCGAGGATTGAACTTATCACAAAATTTGTGATCATGACCTACTAAAGAACCTTATTTAATTATCAACCCAGGGACGTAAACTTGAAATGGGACAGCACAAGATATGCACTAATCACCCTTCCAGACATGCATGATTCCTAAAATGCCTTATACTAGAATTTAAGTACTGAAAACAACTTTACTGTTTAACTTTGCTTTGGAAATGAAAAACTCGAAAGATAACCTATTCTGCTCCTAATGGCTGCAGGAACAGTTGACAGCTCTGTGTTTCTGCCAGCTACAGGAATAGTCACATTAACTTCTATGAAGGAAAATGCAGCTATTCTAACTTGCAGAATAAAAGTATGGATAGTTCCCTAAGTGGGTCCCCTTAGGTAGTGCCAAAAGTAGACAATAGATTAGATGAAAAACTTCATAAGCTTTATTGATTCAATGTAAACAAGTACATGGCACAATCTCTTGGCTAAATTTCTAAGATTGAAAGTGTGTTACAATAGAGATTTTCTTAGCCAGCCCCTTCTCTGAAGGAGAATGGGCTATTTATTGAAAACTGATCCTAACTACTAACCAACCTTCCCTTATAAAATGGGAGGCATTTATTACATTTAACTAACTTAAGTAAAGAGATGAATGACAATGCAAGAACTAAGTCAAATTGGTTTAGTAGTCTTAAAGCGCCATCATCCTGGATTTATGCACCACCAAGACGCCTAGCCTAGATTTTTGGAACACTCTCCCTGCATGGCGGATGAGTTGAAACTGTCTCCTCATCTTTTGTTGTTGAACCAGTCTTTATGGATTTGGTCTTCAATTCTTCAAGTGGAAATTGAATTCCCTTCCTTCAATCGTGGTACCTGCAAAATATCTCGCCATCTTTTCCTGAGGAAGAATGTTAGCTCAACACGTTCATCCTTTAAGACAATCCATTACTTTATTCATTCATTCATTAAGTATTAAACTAAGGAAAACATTGTTTCAGATATGGCTACAGGAAGTTTTGGTAGTGGAGGCTGCAGGAAGGTTTATGATCACAAAAAGCCATAAAGTATTTATCAGACTAATAAAACATTAAAGGTAATAATCATGGGACTTCTTATGACAATATACTCATCATATTTAAGTCATAAAAAGGTCTATATCCTATCCCATAAACAGGCTGAATGTTTGTTTTAGTATAATAAAAACAACAAAGTATTTATAAAAGTATGATCAAAATGTGCCAAAGACTTGGCTCATCACGGAAACACTCATCATTATTCATGCTCCTTGAAAGTAGGTGAAAAAGTGAATAGAATTAGTTACACACCTGATGTAAATCCCCATTTTTTACTTCTCCACATTGAAAACTAAGTTCAAAGTCTTAATTCCACCTAAGCCCACTACTTGCATCCCACTTGGCACCTATTTTGAGTGTTGGTGGAGGCATTTATATTAGGGACACTTGCGTGATGTGTAGATGTCTGCGTGTTGCACCTACATCTCTAGCAGATTCTTGTAGCCAAACCTATAGAGGAGTTACTCTTCCCATTGGTAGTGAAGTTGTAATGCCCCTTCAATCAACCAACGAGGAATATGGCGCATTTCTTTCATTTCCTTCTTCAAAATTCCTCCTTGAATAAGCATTCTAATCCTCCTAATCATTCAAGCACTCATTTTGCCTTCCACAAGCTCACTTTTCACTCCTCTCATTCAAGCTATCCATTGAAACAAACAAAACACTCCACCTTTGGTAGAACAAGTTGGGAATGAAACACCATTGCAGCAGAGGCTTGAGTACTCTCATTTTCTCCCCCAAGCAGCCTTGAGTGCTCTTGGTGTAGGTGGTAAGCTTCCCTTTTTTTCCTTCTATCACTTGGTTGAGTTAGCACTTTACTGTTTTGTAGTGATTTTGTGCTTTTCATTATATTACTTCCTTTCTCTCATTTTCTTTGGTTGTCCATGGAGGTGGAAACACCTAAATAGGGGTCTAACTAAGGCAGACCCCTATACAACCACCCAACATTTTATCTCCTTTTGTGTGTAGGTGGATGTGCTTTTGAGGAGCTAGCTGGTGACCAAATTTCTTAGTGAGATCCTTCTTTCCCTTTTCACTCTTGCATTTTTGATTTTATAATATTAGAGAATACTTTATTTACTTAATCACATCATTTTGGCCCTTTAGTTAGTTAGCTAGGCCATTAGCCTATTTTGATAGGTTTGAACTTGTCTTTGTTGTTGTCTTGTCGTAGGGACGCCAGTGTGCTACGCTATCATCCAAGGACCACACTTTCATCCTTGGGCAGAGAGCTCCATGAGGCACAGTGTTAAACCTGAAATTCAACTTGCCTAGCCCCTCTTCAAAACTCAAGATTGCAGAGTGATTGTAGGAATTTATAGTCCACATCATTCTCATCCTCGTACCCTAAAACATCACATTTAGTTGAGGTAAGTTAGGGTAGCTTTCCACATCTTCACCCTCGGTGACCTGGGGCCTTGCACATGGAGGTCCCCCTACCTTACTATTCCTTATATCTAGTATATTTCCAAACCAATCTAGGAAAAAATAAATTAGATCCTATGCCTCTTCATCACAACCTTGAACACTCTCCACTTCCTTCATCACTCAACTATGTGCATTTGCATATTTTCCTTTGATATCTTCCATTTTTTCTTCATCAGACCTAATTCCAGTAGACCCTTCAAGTCTAAAGATATAGACCTTTAAAAAATAAATCATTCCATAAAGATTATCCACAACAGAAATACATGAATCAAAATTAGCACTAGGAATAACCTTCTGCAATTCTTCCAAAGCTCTCTGAATATTTATTCTTTCATGCTCATGTTCAAGCTCACTTCCTTCTGCAACCTCATTCTTAACAACACTCTTCCTTTTCTTCCCTATTTTGGTCATGCTACCGGAGGTACCTTCTACATTCTTAAGGCTTTCCAAAATAATTCTAGCATAATTATCAACTTCAGCCTCTAACACTTCATAGTTCAATTTAGATATCCAAACTAACCTTGATTCAACTACTTCCATGTGACAAACTCTATAGACACAAGAAAATTTATGGTTTCAGAGTACCTTTCAACAACACTTACTAGAATCCTAAACCTTTATTCATCCTCATCTGAAATTTTCCAAATAATGTAGAAAGGGAAAACTCTTGTGCATTCAAACTACCAAGATTTATCATGAAGTTCCTAATTTGATAGGCTATAGGCTTTGAATTTGACCATTCTATCCTTCCTATTACAGGTAACTCTTTCAAAAAGTAAAAGAGTAAATAGACAACCAAATTTCCATACTCGGATGCATTCTTCTTATTCTTCTTGATCTCCTTTAAATTCTTTAAAAGATGTATACGAAGTAATTCACACAAGTCATAATCCATGCCTCTTTTAACCATATCAACATCAGTATGCATAGCAGTAGTAGAAACTGTAAGGTCATTGTTATGGATACAAACTTTGTGACCGATGACCATAGCAACATACCTTATTATCGGATCAACAATTGATCTCAAATCAATCTCTTTCCCTCCAATATTTTTACTAGTAACCTCAATTATTTCTTTCTCATCCATAGCCTTCAATTTGGGAACTAATCTGGAGGAACAAAAACTAGTTACATCTCTAATAGCTTCTCTAGAAATTTAATGTGCCTCATTAATCTATAGAGATTCATCATGAATTCTACAAGAAACACTATTCAAATGTACTTCTTCTCAAACTCAAAAAAGGGAACTTTCCTCTAAACATCAAACTTTTCCTCAACCAATAATTTGTAGGCATCAACACTCTCTTTCAATTCACTTTCCCAAAGCATGCTCAACTGAACTAATTACATCTCTTCTATCTTACTATAAAAAAATGCATAGATATCTTTTGTGGGACACACTCTCAGAGGGGTGTGACAGAATGCACCAATAGACTCTTTTGACACATTCCTCAAATATCTTCTCAAATTGACTTGCACTTTATCAACACTATTCACAACCTTTTAATTATCCATAGTAATAGAAATGAAAGATCGTGCAAATAGGAATACCTCTGAAAATTCCAACAAGAAATGTATTAATATCCTACTTCTGGAGCTCACTTCAAATTCATCTAATATCTTCTTAAAACCCTAAACCTCTGAATTTCCTTCTAAACTTCCTTTGCACACTTCTCTGAAAATACATAAGCCTTTAAAGTTATCTAAATTTATTCCTTCCATTCTAAATGATTTTTCAATAAATGTTTCAACTTGTAGGTAGATTGCCTCAAAGATTGTGTACTCCATTCTTTCAAATTCTGCAGATTTTATCCTTCACACATGTGACTGAAAAATTTCTTAATTTCCTTACCATATTGAATATACTTCTTTCATGATATGAAACAAGTACCGATGAGGGGGTTCATTAGATTTATTGATAAATTCTCCTCCTTAACCACTACTTTTCTTATAAATTCATGGGAGTATTTACACCAGAGGTTGGCATAGATAAGACTGGTGATTCCTTTCTCCAAATTATTTTCATTTTCTTACTTCTTCCAAATCAATGATTTGATCATTCTTCTACCTTCTGCTATTATTAATAGGGTTAGATTGCTATGCTTATAGAAAACACAATTATTCTTTAAATTTTCCTTTTTGTTCAACAAATCAGCTTCATATCCATTCTTCTTGCTCTTAGAACACTTGCAGGATAAAGAATCATTCATTTTGTAGTTCTTTTCCTTGTGACCAAATTTCTTGTAGGAATAACCAACACCATTGAAAGATAAATACCTTTTTATCATCATGTCATTTGATAAGATCTTTTCTCGAATTTCTTCTTAGATCCTCGATTTGTCTATCTTTGTACCAAGTCTTTTTACCAATAGATTGCTTCACTTTAGAACTTTGACCTTCCTCAAACCCTAAACCACTCTTATTCATTTCTGGTATTTGAGAGGCAATCAATCTATCAAGCATCACCAAGCTTATCTTGAATTTGTCTTCAAATTTTTTTTCCTTTTCCATATCAGATCTCAATATTTTTGCTTCTAATTCAAGCTTTGTGCATTCATCTATTTTCCTTTGAATTTCAATTTCTTGAAATTCTTCAGTTCTTTTCTTCTCATCCAATTGTTGTAGTAGGCTAGAGATAATTTCTTCTCCTTCAACCAATAGATCACATGCTTCAACACTTTTACTTTGTAGCATTTCAATATACTCATCCGCTTTTATCAACTTTTTCTTCAGATTTTCCATTTCTTCTGAATATTTGGTAGAGACTTCTTCCAAAGAAATTTTTTTCTTATACTCAAATTTCGGGACCTCCCTCAAGATGTTAGGCTTCTTTCGAGGAAAAAACCTCTAATACCAATTGTTGAACATCTAAAATACTAAGAGGGGGGGTGAATCAGTATTCCATAAAACCATAGTAAAATCCACTTAAACATTATCACAATTCTAATTGAATCAACAAGAGAGAACATAGAAATAAGTCAATGCAATCATACACAAGAACACCAAAATTTTTACGTGGAAAACCCAAAATGGGAAAAACCATGGTGAGGGTTAACTCACAATATATTATATCCAGATATAAAATATTACGAGGCTCACTACTAGGACTCAATGTCCTTAAAAGGCTCACAGCCTGAGTACAAAAGATGGCTCACTGCCAAGATACAATGATAGTGGCTCACTGCCAAAAGATTGAACTAATAGAATACACCTTCAATGTGCAGGGTTCAGTTCCACTGAAGCTCAGAATATGAAGTATTGCCTCTCATAGTAATCACTCAATAAAACTACACTGATCACAATTGATAAAGCATTTAGGCTTTGATCTTCTTTCAACTTTCTTCCACACTCACACACCCACTTCTCACACTCATCTATATGTCTCTTTTTTTCTTCTCCTCTCTATCTTTCTCATTTATTTCATTCCTCAAAATATTTTTATATATACAAGTACATCTTAATCATCAATTTTGTTAATACCATATAAGGTTTAAACATTTCATCCACATAGTGCATTATACCAAGTCGGCCATCATCCATAAAACATAATTAGTCTTCATAACATATTGCATGTACACTTAGTCGGCCAAGACTAGAACACAATTCTCCAAAACAACAAATAATTCTCAATGAAAACACCTTTAGGATCTAAGAAAACATTAATTTCCCATCATACCACTAGCATAGAGACTATCAACAAAACCACAACATAAGAATATTCACCTTAGTAGAATGCGGAGTCTCCCACATAGTATGCCACACACAAACCAACAATAAAATATAGAGTTGGACTTTGTTAGGGATAACTTTCTGCTCACAATAAAATACATCTCAAGATCCAGGATATAGCTACCTAAATGCATCAAGATAACATGGTTAAGAGATTAGAGTCATATCAGATCTTTCAGTAAATTCTGGACTCAAATGCCAACACACTAATCCATCACAAAAGGGTATTACCAGTAGAGAACAACTTTTGATAAACCAAGAAGACTTCTCAAAAATTTATCACCATGTTGACATAAATGAAAACACAGGAACAACCAACACAGACCATCCATACTTCACGCTCATGGTGCAAGGCTTCAAAAAAATAAGGGGTTCAAAAAAGGGAGCCACAAAAATTGGTGTTGTTTTTTTCAAAAAGAAGCATAATGTAGTGTCTGTTGTGGCTCCCTCAAAAGGTTACCTTTTTTTTAGTATTTTAAGAATCACTTCACTAAGAAATTAATTGAAAATCATTTTTTTAATATGTCTAGAATGGAGTATAATTTATAAAAGTGCAGTTTATTTTAAATTTCAATGATAGTTAAAAAATAAAGAAAAAAATGTCAAACATTGGTTTTTAAAAAAAAATAGACACACAAACAAAAGAAATTTAAGATGAAAGCCTTAACATAGTCAAAATGTGAAAAAAATTACATCGTTAAATAGCTAAGAGAGAGCTTAACATTACCAAGGTGTTTTTTTTATTAAACCTTGAAGCACGGGAAAAGCTGATGGTTAGCATGAACAATATTATGTGAAATTTTGTAGAATATGCAAAAAAATGCTTTTGGGCAATTTGAAAGGCATCCCAAGCCTTTGGGTTGGAAATCTAAAGAAAATCCAAGCCAAAGGCTT
This sequence comes from Sequoia sempervirens, assembly GCA_007258455.2. NCBI lineage: Eukaryota > Viridiplantae > Streptophyta > Pinopsida > Cupressales > Cupressaceae > Sequoia > Sequoia sempervirens. Next base: position 9,266 of record VDFB02073628.1, read on the forward strand.
GGGGATTCCCAAAGAAAGGCATAACGTGAGAACCTCTTAATGAACTCATGTTATTTGAATGCATAATGTTCTCATGTTATAATGTGCTCACATTTTGTTAACACATTGACAAAATGTGAGTGCATTATAACACACTCATTTTTTTTATTTTCTATTGAAAATTTTTTCTTCTATTTTTCTCTTTCTTCTTGTTATCTTTTAGGGAAACTTTATAAATAAAATAAATATTTAACATATGGAAATTTACTTTCTTATGCTAAGTTATATTTCATATATATGGTTGCGGAAATCGTTATTTGAGAGTGGTTTGGGATCTCAGATTCTCTTTAGAATTTTAGTTTCGCAGAAGATCTTATAATTTACGCAACCTTCATTCCAGTAATCAACATCATTTCAATAATCAAAATTAAATTTTAGTAATCATTAAGTTGTATCCTTTTCTCCCTTTATCTCACTCATTATTTATCCATACACTCTAGACCTCTCTCTCACTATCTTCCATCCATCCTCTCTCCTTCCATATCCTTCCTCCATCCTCCTTCTCTGCTATCTATCTCATCATTTCCTCTGCATGGCTCCATCTCCACTCATTCATGCCTGTCTCTTTCCATGCCTCTCTAGTTTTATCTCATCCACTCCTCCTTATCCTCATCTATCCATCCATCCTCATTCCTCTGTTTACTCTGTCATCCATCACATCTGCCTGCCTCCCCAGCATCCATCATAGCATCATCTGTTTATATGTCCATCCTTGTATTCCTCTTCTTCCATTATCTGCTCATACTGAATTATCTTCATGTTTCATCCCGTCCAAATCACTTTATAATATATCTGCATCTCTATCTCACCTATCTCTCTCCCTCCCTACCTCTCACTCCCTCCCTCCTTCCCTCTCTTCTCTTTATCTCTCCTCTCTCTCTATATCTCCTTCCCTATATCTACTTATCTTTAGCTCCCTCTCCCTCTCTACCTACCTCTCCCTCCATCACTCTCTCTATTTACACTATACATGTGTTGCACTAGACCGTATACATCAATAAAGTCAAGTGTGGCATGTAAAACAATTGCAATGCTATGAGACAAATGCATCATGCATTTACAAATGTAGTACAAAAACCTACAATTTTGTCATTCACGGTGATGAATACAGTGCAAAATTTGCACTGCATCCATGGCTATATTTTAAATCCCTAAAATCTAGAAAGAAATGACAATTTTTTAAAATGTGGATAAGGTACATACCGCATTGCCTAAGCCTTTTGGCTGCTTGTAGCTCTGCACTCATCCTCCTCAAAGATTTCTCTCTATAATTTCCACTATATCTTTACACCAGGTCTACTCTAGCTCACTCCACTCCTCTCCAAATCTCAAAAGTAATATGTACAAATTGGGATTATTTGCCACAAAGGCCCTATATATAGAGCTCCAAAACCCTAATGGATCACTCTTTTGCACTATATGCACTACACATGTTACCCTATTGCTACAAATTTTGATCTAATTTCCCTACAACTATAATTCTACACAATCCTCACATCTAAACACATCAAATTGGCTTGTTAGTAAATTTGGGTTATTTTAAAAAAAATTCACCAAATTTCTCAAGGGGCAGCACACTATGTCGCTATCACCAAGGCACACTAGGGTAGGTCTTGAGAAAATTTTTCTTGATTTTTCTTTGAAATAATGCTCCAAAATTGTATTTTCTCAAAAAAGGGAAAAATGTAGAAATTGAAAATTGTCCTATAGTCCTAGCCTACAAGCAACATTTTTATATGAATTCTTGTCTTATGCATATGATTAAATAATTATTAATTATTTAATTATTACAAATTTTTCATTTCATTATTAATTAAATAATTTCATATTATTTAATTAATTCACCTTAATGTGATTCCTCCTTGATTAATTAAATAATTTTCATTTATTTAATTACATAAGTAATTATCCTTATTCCTCTAAATTAATTAAATAAATTATTATTATTTAATTAATTATCCATTATCCTCTTCCTAAATTTTAAATAATTACTTTAATTTTTTAATTATCCATTAATATCTCAACATTATCTTCTTTTAAAAAAATAAATAGTCATCTATTTTATTTATTGAATTCCAAACTTGCACGTTCAAATAATAATTAAATTTATTTTATTATTAAAATCTTATGCAAATTTTGTCTCATTTGTTAACCAAAACTTACTCTTAGTTCACTAATCAATCTAATTATTCAACTCATCAATCAAATCTCCTTCACTCACACTCACTTCATGTTCTCTCATCAATCAATTTAGCCTTCTACCACTCAATCTAAGTTAACTTCTCAATCAATTATCTTAACTGAATCATACAATTAGTTAACTGAATCATGCAAATAATTAATTGGCCAATAAATTCCTCTCATCAATTCTCCACCATCGATCTCTTCATTTCTTAACTGGATCTTGATTGTTCATCAAACCTAGCATTTTCTATAAAATCAACCTTCATTCTCATTTGAAGGCTAAGCATGAATCTTCAATATTTTTCTATCATATTCATTTGAGCTTATTATAGTTGTACACATATAGTTCTAAGAGCAACAATAGTTTACAAAGAAAATTTGAGGACAATGAAGATGATTCAATATTTGATGTGAGAAAGGTATATCATTTGTTTGATCTTTCACGTTTCTTGCATTTATTTATTCATTATTGATAGATTGGAATTAGTTTACTTGAATCAAATAGTTTTGTGGTTGATGTTTATGATTCTTTCTTATTTTCTTAACTTTTGGTCATTTAATGTTAGTGTCTCCTTTGTGGTGGTATTAGGCTTGATATTCCCTAAAAGTGTGACTTATCATGGAATGTGATGTTCCCTTTCATTTTAATACTATAGTTGGTATTCCCTAAAGAGTGATCCTCCATTCCACAACTTGTCCTCTCTTAATGGTGATGTCATGTGTGATATTCCCTAAGGTGTGACCTTTCATGTATTGAGCAATGCCCCTTTAATATTTGTGAGGTGCCCTTGTGTAGTGGTGATTTTTATATAATGCCCCATAAGGTGTGGCATTATGATATTCTTACCCTTGGATGTTAATTTTTTTGTGTTGGGAAAACTTGTCATCTCAGAGAAACCTCCAAGAACTTGTAGCGCCTTCGATAACTTTAATTTCAATTAGATTGCCTCAAAAACATGTACAACTATGTCACAAAGCGGAATCAAACACAGTTCGTTTCCCACATTAATCTTTCTAAGAGAAGCACATGTAAATTTAGTTTCAACAACTTGCATAAACAGATTCAACAAACAAAACCATTAAGCATGAAAGATGGTATAGAAGATTAGAACACATAGATTTACATGGGGAAAACCCTTTCAAGTGAAAAACCCCACACTCCAAAAGATCCGAACCATTGTATTATTCAGCATCAAACAGAGTTAGAATACAATCTCAGGCTCATAGCCTTTTCATAGAGATTACACCTTATTTCATTTTGGAGACAAACTGGCAACAACCTTGTTCTATTTCCCTCTCCTTTTATTTACATTTCTTTGATCAACCTCTCAATCCATTACAACCTTCACACTATTACAATATTCTCACATAGTATATAGTGCAGATTCACATAGAGAGAGAGGTTTTAGAATCGAATCATAGAGAGAGAGGAGTTACCTCCTCCAGAACAATATTCTCCTTCTCCAACCAACCCCCAAATGATCCTGTCTAATAGATTTATCCTAACTCAGAACCATTTAGTTCATCTTCTATAGTTAGATCAACCATCAACCTGTCTTGGACAACAAACAGTCTCCTCCAACTCATTGTGTTCCTCCAACTAACAATCGATACATCAGCAGGCCAACAAAGTCATTGTTCATACAACCGAGTCCATCTTCACTTCCATTGGTCTT
>VDFB02073629.1:0-15603 GCA_007258455.2 Sequoia sempervirens
ACTCCAAAGTCATGCCTCTGAAACTGATTTCTATCTGCTGAATTTGAACCAGCCAACATAGGTCGATATTTTCTTCTTTGTGCATTTAAAACTGCTGTGTTTTTCCCATACTTTGGGCGCCCCAAAGTCTCCCAGCTGCTGCGCCTAGTCTTCCTTTGGCCTTTCAACTCCCACGCACTCCAAAGACCTTTGATTTTTGTCTTTTCCTGGCAGAGATGAGGCGTCCCAAATCTGCTTTGGTTTCAAGTTTGGCTGAAATGAATCGCCCCAATTTTGGGCGCTAAACTTTAATGATTTTATATTATATTTAAAGCTGCAACTTAAATAATCTTTTAACATCAAATTTCCACGTTTTTAGAAATCTATAAAATTTCAATGACTTCTAGACGGAGATGCCAGTCAGACAAGGTTAAAATCACCAAGTACACCACAACAAAATTTACAAACAACAAAATAAAATTGAAAATGAAACGATGCGGATATAGCCGGATGGCATCACTGATCCATATGAACTATAGCTCACCATTCAAGATAAAATTAAGATTGTCAAATCTGACTTTACACCCACCCCAATTGCATTGGCTTTCCATGAGGCCACCTCGCTTTTAGGCATTCTGTCAAGCAGTTCATGTGCATTGCTATGCTTGGACTTTTTCCATACATGTCTACCAGGGCAGTTGCAACTCTTAACATCTAACAAAAAGCCTCCTTCCCTTATGCTCCGATGGATGTACATGCCCTGTTCCAAAGCTCCCATTTTGGCACAGGCAGGGAAGATGCTGGCAAAGGTTGTGGAATTTCGCTTTACACCGAAACCTTTTCAACAAATCCATTTTGTGCACATGTTACAATCATTGCGATCCATGAGAACAGTTGTGTCAATCACGTCACATTTTCCAACACAATTGCTTCGAAAGCCTGCCAAGTTCACGTGACACCTTCAAATTTGGTAGCAACTCATTTCGAGCCGGTAGCAAAAACATTTGCAAGCGCCTTCAAATAGCCCATCATGCGGTCGCCTAGGGATCCTTCAGCCCTACCATGTCCACCATAGATTGATTCAAACCCGCTTTGTTGGTAACCTAAACCCTGCAGCCTTCAGTTTGAGGAATGAATCACCCATAGACTTCTGTGTGGCTGCAATGATTGTATTGCTTGAGACAGTCTCTTTTTCTTTTTTTATTATTATTATTGAAGGAAATGGGGTTATAAATAGGAAAGTGCAGTCTAAGATTGTAAAAATATTCAGAGCATATAGGATACCGTTCTAGGAACACAGTCAATAAATTCACTTTCAACAATTCATCATCATGATAAATTCATCTGATTGAAAATTCACTGCCAACAATTCACCAGCAATTCATGGCCATGCACAAGAAGAATTTGTCATGGCAATGAATTGTTAGAGGTAAATTTGCCTGAAGCCAACAAATATTTACAAGATAACGGACATGTGAACTGTGTGGATTATTAATAAGTATATGTAATTCAAGATTCATAAATTTTGAATGTTTCTTCTTCTAATATCTTCCCATTGCCCTCTTAATAAATTCCAAAGTTACCATATATTAGACTGACTTTTGATCAACCAAATGACACTGTAATTGTATGATGTGGACCTTTCTTCAAAAGAATGATTAAATTAGCTAAAACATCTTCAAATTATTAATAGATTTTTATAAAGAAGAATCTAAATATTGTTATCTAATCACACTTTTGATTTGATAAACTTATCATTAGTCTGGAAATTTTAGGAATATAATTTACGCCGAATTACGCCGAAGGCGTATCCTTATTTGAGATGAGCGGGCTAAGTTTTACCATCAACGACTCAAATCATCCTTCCGACCATGGAAATAATGTCGACCGTTCATTTTCATCGCTGAATACCCTGACATTATAAGTGTCATCAAGGACAATAACTTCGTCATGCATGACGAAAGGAGATATGAAGCTTTGGCCAACACTGTCAATTCAGCTCGTTCCAGGTTACAATCTCTGCACAGAGCATGAATCATAATATTGAAAGTAAAAGCATTCGAAGGAATTTGCCTCTTACCCATTTCAGCATAAACTTCCCAGCATAGATTGATTCTTTTGGATTTCAACAGTGCATTGAGAAGACAATTGCAGGCGCTGATATGGGGCACCAATATAGCTTCTGCATCAGAGAACATTCCGGCCCAATTCAAGATATGAACCATTGTGCGCCAGCTCTGCATAGCGTGTCTAAGCCCTCGATGTTCTAAATGCTTGAAGAAGCGTTGTCCGAAAATGAAGGCAATAAAGAAAGCCTGAATCTGAGGAATGTTGAGGGCGGCATGGGTGTGGAAACAAGAGAGAAACGCAAGCCGAAAGATTCTTCTCTCGTTCATCTGGACCCCAACATTGGCGGTAATAGATCCGTAAACAATTGCAGCAAATTTACTTGCGCCATGGAGTCCTCTTCCTCCACACCGCAATGTCTGGACCTGGAAGGTTCCACTTCGTTTTCCTACTCTGACTTGGTTCTACTTTACCAGGGCTTACAGAGGATGCAGTGTAAAAATTATAAGGATTTGCTTGTATAATTATATTATTTCATTAATATGGGCTTGCTTTGCAAACCACAGCCATTAAGCTAGCTAGCTTTTTATCATGTTCTTCCTATAAGTGTCATCAAGGACGTTAACTATTATAAAACTAATACCTATCATATCCTTTTGGTGGAAAAGCTTCAATACCCTTTCAATACTTGGATGGAGCAGCAATTCCACCAACAAACAGCAACAGCTCCAGTGTGTATTGTCTAGGATTTATTTATAAGGTGGCTGTCGACGCGGTTGTCAGTAATCTGTTCGATACCTGTGGTGTCTTTGCAGTAAGTCTGATGCATTTCATTTCCTCCAGCTGGAATGAAATCATTGTCAACTTGTTTTACTTGGGTTTCTTTGTCCCTGGGCTTTTTCCTCAGCTCAGGGCTCGTCAAGATAGCGAATGCAACAACTCAATAATATACAAAGAGCAGAGGATGGGTTCATGTTTTTCCAAATTGACCTTCCATACCTCTTCGATGTACCCATTGCACACCAAGGTGCAATTGCTAGTTATACCTATTATGTAAAAGTAACGTTAACAAATATTTGAACGTAATGCATGAAATCTAGTAGAGATCTTATTTATTCATTCAAATAATGAGATGATATGATAGAAAATAGGGATATTTTGAAACGTCGCTACTTGTTCTTAAATATAGAATTGCAATATGATAGCTTGAAAATCTCAAAAATAGATATATTTATCATTGCCTTTCAAGATTGTAGGTGATGAACACTTTTTGTGACATCGTTCTTTACAAGTTTGTGACTAGTCTAAATTATGCAAACATTAAAATTTACAATAACTAAACTATTATATTACATTGCATATATATTTTAGTTTTAATTACAATTCTAAATTGATTTCATGTTCAAGGTAGTTAATTTATCGTCATCTTTCTCATCAATCTTTTTCTTCTTCCTCAAACTTATGCATTTGCATTTGACACTTCCAAGACATAATACGGTGGTTGACCCTATTTATAATGATGTCGTGCTTTGGGGATTTTCCATTCTAATAATTGAACTATCCATACTTCTTTCTTTCTACTTCATTGATAATACTATGCATTTTTTCATAATGGCCGCCTACACCCTACTTATCATGTTTTGCTACATCAGAATTTGTTGACTAGGAACTACATGTCATTCACCCTCCTTGTGTTGTTTCTAGGTTCTTAATATTTAGAAGAGATCATTGTGAAAAACATGCAAGAATTGATAAGAGGTTAGTAGCTTCACATAAGTACAAAGATTGGAAATATTGTACAAGAAAAGAAGGTATGTCAAATAGTACATTCTCCCAATCATGAGAGGACTCATTTTCTTCATTATCCTTTTACAAAATAGGACAAAAAACTATAGAATTCGACAAAGTTGCTTTATCACAACTTCATATTTGTAATCAAATTAAATCTAAGCCACTTGTTTTGAGAAAAAAGTCATCAAGATAAGCACAAGCAACACTAGTGCTGGCATCTATATTTGAAATGGATTGTGAAGTGGTATCTATTAAAAATACATCTAGTTAATTCAAAGATTGTGAATTTCTATACCGCTTAAAAATGAGTATTTTTCATAGGCTAGTTGTTTTGAGCATAGGTGCTTAGATGGTATGTTTACTACCACATATTATATGGAAAAAATCATGACAACAAATGAGAAAATTGTGCAACACAAGTTACATGGAATGATCGAGATTCACAACTAAAAAGAAATACAATTAAGTATTGCATAATGGAGAAATTGCTAAAGCAATCAAAGTCTTAAAAGTTTGAGGAAAAAAATCAAGTGAGTTGGGACTTGAGCTTTAATCCTATAAAGAAATATTCTATGAATTTTGGGACTTATAAAGGTGTTAGACAATATGCATAGGGTTGTTACGTTGCAAAAATCAAGGGCCCCAAGTTTAATCAACATCAATCACTTAGGAACTTTGATACAACAAAAGATGTTGCTTATGCTTATGATATAGTTGCTAGATCCATGAAAGACATCAAGGTAATGATGAATTCCCTTTATATCAATTTAGAGTGATTTAGATTCTTCTCCAAGTAAGATATTGTTCACTTATCCACTTTGTAGTACAACTCCAAATTAGACCTAATTTAGGCTCAATCCACTAAGATCTTGTAGTCAAAATATCAATATTCTAGAGAAAATAGAAAGGAACTAAAGACTTGAGCCTCAATATTTTGAAGTTGAAAATTTCTATAGATGCAAGGAGATATAGAGGTGTTAGACAATGCCCATGGAGTCATTGCACTATAAAAATCAAGGCCCCAAGTCCAAGCAATTTTGATGGCTTGGACCCTTTGACATAAGAAAAGGGGCTACTTGTGCTTATGATATGTTGCCAAATCTATGAGAGACATCAAAGCAATGACAAATTTCTTCTATATCCATTTAGAGCCATGCAAGTTCTTCTCCAAGTAGGCCATTGTTCCCTTCTCTACTTTGGGGTCTAGCTCCAAATTACATGTAGCTTATGCTTGGATTATGAAGATGTTGCAAGATGCTTTCTTTAATTATACATGGAGCAATTCAAGCATGAAACATTTTTTATCAATTTAAGCTAAAAACTACAACTTTGGTAGCATGGTCATGGCCAATTATATACAATCTTCGACAACTACAACAGAGAAAAAAAATCACTTTATTGGAGGCGGTTACAACAATTTGCAAGTCCTTATCTCTCCTCCTAGAGACTTTATTAGTAGCAACAACAACATTTCTATTGCAACCTGGCCTTGGAAGAATTATGGCTTGACTAGTCTTAGTCCTAATCTAAAATATTTCCTTCATCTATGCTTGAATTGTAAAATCTTGAAATATACTATCAAAATGCCACTATTGACAATGACATCCTTCCTTGCTCGTTTCCATGTTTCCAACACTCCTTCATCTTTGTTGTCCAACCTTATTTTTCCACCACCAACATTACCAATACAATCCCTATCACTAATCCTATTACACCCACTTTGCCAAACCAAGTTGAAAGCCATTGTCTTGCTTTTTACTTAGAAGATCCTAATATTGCAACCTTATCTAAGATTTGTAACCCATTTTCATCAAAACCAATGAGATTTGACACTAATAATGTTATGTTAAAGAGTTCCTATATATATTTAGGTTTGATGGATCAAATAATCAAGAAGTTCCTTCCTCTATCCAACCTCGACAATAAAAGTAGTGGCAACAACATCAAGTATGATATTAAACTTCCACACATGGATAGTACTACTATTCCCTAATGAAAAACTAACCTTTTTACATCTAATTTGTGCACCATCGATATACAATTTAAGCTGGTAGACAAATTATTAATGTTTGTACTTGAATTAGCAACACTAGGTGCGATTATAGTACGAACATTGTTACATCTAATTTGTGCACTATCGATGTACAAAATTTGGTAAATAAATTATTAATATATTTGAATTAGCAACACCAAGTACCATTACACAAATATAGCATGAATGACAAGCCAACCACCAATGAATTTCTAGTTAACACATTAATGCTTTAGTTCTTCTAACAATATATTTGAATTAGCAACACCAAGTACAATTACACAAATATAGCATGAATGACAAGCCAACCACCAATGAATTTCTAGTTAACACATTAATGCTTTAGTTCTTCTAACAACAACCTAGGCACTCTTCTTCAAGAGCTTTCACAAAAAAACCACTTTAAGAATAGTTGATATGGCCACCTAAAAATCCTTGGTTACACTAAATAATATGGCTTGTTCATCTATTTCAGTTTTTCCTCTCAATACTTATACCACCAAAGCATAAAAAATAGACATTTTACATGACTACGATTTAACGCAATCCAATGTTTTGTGTTTGCAAATTGTAACAAAACCAAAGGTAACCTTTACATTGAGGTTTTTACTACTCCCTATCTCCTTTGACTATCATGAGGTTTATAAATGTCTCAATTTATAATCAATTTTATCTATCTAATCCTTCAATTCTCCTAAAATATCACACATACTAAGGATATAAAAACTTCATTGTCATTAAGAATATATAAAATAAAATAAAATACATGGTTAGATTCTAAAATTTATTTGGTAGTTGGATAAATACTTATTTCATTACATACTATATACAGCTAAAAAATGGTCATGGCATTTAATTAATTAAATACTAGTTATTTAATTAATATTCGACTACGTATAAATAAATTCTCAATTTATTTATATTGTTCACCCTTCTCTAACTCTCCAAATCTAAAATCATATTCTTCTAAATTAATTAAATAAACAAATTTCCATAAGCTTGTTTTATTTAATTAATCTTCACTAATCTCGATTAGGAATTCAAGCACATGTCTACAACTTTTTGTGCCACCTCACCAAGGTCACATGAAATTAAATAATTATCTTCAACCAATTTTTAAAAGCACATGGCTTATTCCTCACACACTTCCTCCAATTTTCAAACACATGGTCTTTTCTTCCCACACTTGTGTCTTCCATCCAAATGGCATGTTTCCCATTGGTCAAGAGATTCTTCCATCCAAATGGCATGTTGTCTTTGGTCAAGGGGACAACATCTTGATTCTCTCCATCTCCATCGTTCATTCTTCTTGTTCGAATCTGGACCGTCGATTGTTGCCACCTCATAAGATGTTTGGAAAAGGCTACAAATACAACCCTTTGACATTGTATTTTGCATCCACTTTTGAATAGAGTTATCATGCAGGAATATCATTTGAGCTTGGGAGCATTATGGAGTCTTATAGTTACATTTTATATCATGTTTTACATCATAGTTAAATCTTAGACTAACACTTTGCTTCATAGTTGCATTTTATGTCATCCTTTGCATCATGCATTTTAGATTAGCATTTTTTAGTTAGCATTTGAGTGTATGGAGTATCATCTTAGTTTTCCATAGTTTGCATTTGAGCATATATAGAATCATCCCATCTCAATACCATAATATCTACCTTGAATCATCTAACACCATCATCCATTCATCATAGTATCCATTATCCTTCCCATCGTATAGTTTCATGTAGGAATTTAATTGGCTTGCATGTTGAATACTAATCTCGTTTCTTAAGTGTCATTCTAATAGCCTTTGTGCACATGGAAATCTTAGGGCAAAGGGTTAAAGGAATCTTTAAGAATAGAGGACAATGAGACGTTCTTAAAAGATTTGTTTTGTGGCAATTTAGAGTAGCTTCTTTGCTTTGAATCTTTGATATAATTCATTTCATTAAGGTTTGTGTTGATTTACTAATTTTCCACATTTCACACACACACAAAACGACGCCCATCGTGAGGCTTTGCCCCATTTTTTTTAATATTCTAGAAAATTTATGTTTGCAGGTTCGGACATGAGACCTTTGGTGCAAACGACACTTTCTCTGGCACATATGCATGAGTTTTGACACATCTTGCATGAGAAATGGCGCATATTGCAAATTTTCAGAAAAGTTCACCAGGGTTCAAAAACATGTTTTTTGAGTTTTAGAGCATATTGCATGAGTTTTGGCTCATATTGTCTTTGTTTTGGCACATATTGCATGAGTTTTGGTGCATCTTGCATGAGAAATAACACATATTGAAAATTTTCAAAAAAGTTCACTAGGATTCAAAAACATGTTTTTTGAGTTTTAGATCATATTGTATGAGTTTTGGCGCATATTCATATGTTTTGGGGCATATTGCATGTGTTTTGGCGCATTTTGCTTCCAGATTGGCGCATTTTGTCTTTGTTCTAGTGCATTTTGCAATTTCCCTATTTTTCACTAAATCCAAAGACTAATACTCTGTGTTTTTGTTTTGTAGGTTTCCCAAATTCGATGTCAAAGACTCAATCATAAACTACTAACATATTGCAGGGGCTAGAAGTGATTTAATTGTTTCCTTTTGGTTAGGATAGGAACATAACTTAATTAAAAGGTTAATGAACACCATGTCTTTTGTGCTTGATGGATGGTAGGTATATGCTCTCCCCTTAACTGGGTGACCAAAAAGTCAAATCCATTTGTGTTTATCTGTGAGTGTGAGTGGAGTATACAACATGTGTTCTCTCTTTATTCATGCAGAATGAAGATTGATTGAACTATGTGTATACTTGCATGCTTTTGTTTATCTTAGAGGGCCTGCCTTGTGGGAAAAAGTAATCACCTAAGGGAACAACCCAACCGGTAACACGCTAAAGCTAAGCGACTTCCAGCCGGTATATAAATGTGGGTATTTGAACAAAGACAAGTATCACAAGGATAGTTCTGATGAAAAGGGCAACAATGGTCTCTTGCCGCATGGATTATCCCCCACGAAGGGAATGTTTGTACTAGAACCCTTGTTATAGTTTGGCCAAAAACCTTTATCTATTCTTTGGTGCAGCAATAGTCATTGCAAAGACCCACATTCTTGTAGTTTTTAGTAGAGATGATCAACCTGCCATGGGAGTTTTATGGGGGCTAGAAGCTTGGTTGACCTGAGAAGTGAGTGCACTATAAGGGGGAGCCCATGTGGCCAAGCTTCTAAATTCATCCGCTAAGAATAAGTGTTGTTGGGGTAAAACCCACATGGAATCCAAAAGAATATAGTCTTTCACAACCTTAGGATTGAACATTGCTTGATGTGTCTTTATCAAAGTGTTTTCAAAACAAATTTCAAACAAAACATCACATGTCGAAAGTGAAAACCTTGATTCAGAAAAACATTCATTGAAACAACCAAGTCTCTAATTGAAAAATCTGAAGAATCAAACAAGCTTCCAAGAAATGGTGTTATTCTCCCAGTTTGGCACATCTTGTAAACCTTCTAGTGCATATTGGATGCCTTATGGCACATCTTGCACCTGTATTCATGCATACTGTCCAAGTTACCAAAGTCAAAACTTGCTTATAGAGCCTTGTAAAACTTTCTAACGCATCTTGCAAACTATCCTGTAGCGCATCTTGCACCTAGTCTAGCACATATTGCACCTATTTTGGCACCTTTTTCACTTTCTCTAGGGAATTTTGCACTTTCTCTGGCACATTTTGTGGACCAAAAAACCAGTGACTTAAGTTCATCTCCTGTTTGACAGCTAGTCTCATTCCGAGAATCCTCAACAGTGTTCAGTCATTCCTCAATTTCACCAGTAGTCTAAACTTGCCCAAATAGGTCTAACAAGTGAACATGTCTAGCTATACCAAGATCTAACATCCTAAAGTGCCCAAATCATCAAACTTATCACACCTTTGATTGTTAAGCCTAGTTTTATCATCAGGATTTGTTATCCTTTCATTACAAAACAAAGTTGTATAATCAAATTAAACTTGGTCTCATCAATAGGATTTGTCATTCTATTTGACTTAGTTTTTATCCTTGGCACTCCTCCAAACAAAGATCAAAAGTTTAGTGAAGACTATAACACTTGTATGCCCATTTTAACAAGACCCCAAAAAGCATAAACTCAAAGAACAAGAAATTGAAACTCAAACCACCATGGCTGAAATAGATGAGGATCAATTGAATGCTTTAGCTCATCAAATGAAAAACCTTCAACAACAAATCTGGGATATGGAAAGGGAAACAACCACATAGAGCTATTTGTTTCTAGACACTTTTTCTTATTCCACTAACATAAATCTGGACATGACACCTTCTCTACCAACAACTACATCATCCAAGTTCAATTTATGTGAATTTTTGCAAAAATTCAATAAGCCCAAATCTAATTCCTCAAACACAAATGATATTGAGCAATCCTACCATGTCATACATCTATCTTCATCTCCCATAAGCCAAAATATACCTCAAGATTCTTTTACTCAAGTCAACAATTCCATCCAACCACCTTCTTCTATCATATCTTCTATATCCAATGATTCATGTCAAACTCTCAATCCAAACCATGCTATCATAGACTCCTCTACACGTCAAGATCAAAATATTCTTTCCACTTCATCCAATGATACCAAAACTCCACAAGTTATTCCAATCTTTGACCAATACCCCATCTCTCAAGAATTTTATGATGATCCCCTCCTTTCACTTTTCATCCACAAGGATTCCCTTCCATCTCAAGAGAAAAGTATCCTTCCACCTTCCAAATCCTCCTTCCACTCCATCTGATGAATCCATACCATCTCAAGATTCCATTGCATCCTAGAAGCATGATAATTCTTCCATCCTATCTAATGATGTCCTACCATCCGATGATCAAGATATAATTTCTACAAAATCTCATGATTCACTTCCTCATTAAGATCAAGATATGCTTCCATGCAAGGATATCCCTTCATTTCATGAGGATGTTCATCCTTCTCAAGATCAAGATATGCCTTTCACACCACTTCACGATGATTCCATACCTAATAAAGAGCAAGTTACTTCATCTCCTACACCTTGTGATCCTTTTCCAAGTCAAGATCAAAGTACCCCATCATCCCCATGTCAAGATCCTATCACACCTATACTAGCCATCCATGAACCACACACCTACAAATTGGGATCCTCCATCTTTATCTGCTCTGGTTTATTTCCAACACCTATCCTTTCATCCATATCATATCCTCCCCAAAATGGAATTGCATCTTGTTTCACAAACAATACATATCCCATTGGTAAACGAATGTGTCAAAGTATGAACTACAAAGGCAAAGGATTAGGCCTTCATGAACAAGGTATCCTAGAACCTCTTTTTGCTCAAGAAAACCCATATTACCATGGAGTGTCATAGTCCACCAAACCTACCATCTATCTTAGGTCCTCATCCTAATCCACCAAACATTAAATCTATCCTAGATCCTCATCCTAGTTCATCAAACCCTCCATATATCCTAGGTCCATATCCTATTCCTCAAAAACAACAAAGGCACACATCCTTGATGCCCTTTCAAAATTCTACCTCTAGTAACTCATCCATGATACCTCCATACCATTCATCTCAATCCACCCTTCCCATTGCTCTTGGAAGCAATTTGGGTGCGAAATGTCAAAAACTTCCATATCAAAATCCACATGTGTCAAAGGATCAACATGTCTCCTCGAAGAGGCATGCAAAAATAAAAGAAAATTTGATCCAAAATCAAAGGAAGAATAAAAAAGGCCACAAAGCCCATCAAAGCAAAAAGGAAAATTTCAAAGACCACAAAGGTCCATAAATCAAAAGAAATTTTCAAAAGGCCACAAAGGCCCATCAAAGCAAAGAGAAAAATTTCCAAGGCCACAAAGGCCCATAAATCAAAAAGAAAAATCTCAAAGGCCACAAAGGATCACAAAGCAAAAATCAAAGTCAAAAGTCATGTGGATTCCTAAAAGTCTCATAGAAACAATAAAATCTAAATTGGCATCCAAATTTGCTGATCCAAAAGCTTCGTCCAATCCTCCATCTAAAAACCTCTCACCTTCCAAATTCATTTTTCCTTCATCACTCCACCACCCTTCAAGATGTGTGCCAAAGTTGACCTTGCAATCCTTTCCATCTATCCATCAACAAGCCTTCCCACCTCCTATACATTACCCAACATTCATCCCCCAATTTTCTCCTTTAATCCAAACCTTTGGATAAGTCCTTAGTTCTTCCATCATACCTTTGATAGGCCAACATTTATGAGTCTAATCCCCATTTCCATGGTTTATTAAAGGGATATTTGGTCGTGAAACTTGATGCTTAAGTCCTTCTTCCATCTTCCTATTGCATATATTATCCTCCACATTTCCCACCTTTGATCTCGACAAGGTTAAGGGTAAGTGCACAAAGTTGAGTCCACGAAACGTGGAAGTTTTTTCCCTTAACCAAAAAATTGAAATCGGCATTGAGGAAACAGGATCCCGATTTAAATAAATGGGATCCCGATTTTTAAAAATCGGGATCCCGTTACGGTTCGGGATCCTGAGCCTGAGACGAAACGAGATCCTGCTTTTTAAAAATTGGGATCCCGTTTCCCATAGGATTCCGAACCAATGGAAATGAGAAACGGGATCTCGATTTATAAAATGGGATCCAGATTTATAAAATCACCGGGATCAGAGTTCTACTCATCGGGATCCCATTTATCTTGCTATTTATTTTTGAGAAAAAAATAGTTTTTCAACGCTTCTGTGAGACGGGGACCGGTATTGGCGACAACGACCCCCACAATCAGCTACAGGTACCCCCCTACATGCCATTTTTTTGCTTTTTTAAATTTTGAATTGAAATTTTGAAGAAAATAAGTGAATTTAGCATGTTTTTAAAAAATTTATTTCACGTTTTAAGCATTTTTTTAACTGTTATAGTAGAAATGAATAATTGTAAAAATAGATGAAAAAATGCAATGAAACCTGAAGGTTTTTTAATAAAAATGAAAAAATGAAACTTGAATTGTGTTTTACAAACAAAATTTAACTTTTGAAACCTAAATTGTTCGATTAAACCAAAAAAATTGAATTTGAAAACCCTAATTGAAACAAAACAAAAAATTTGCATTTCAAAACCCTAGAAATCAAAATGAAATAAAAACATTGCATTTACAAATCCAAATCAAGCTTTTTGAAACCCTGAATTCAAATCAAGCGAAAAAAATTGAATTTGAAAACCCTAGTTTGAATTGAAACAAAAAAATTGCATGAAAAACCCTAATTGTTTAAAATTGAAACCCTAAATTGAATTGGAACAAAAAAATTTCTTAAAACCCTAAATTGGAATCAAACAAATCATTTTGATTTTGAAAACTAGGTAATTTCAAGCTAAAAAAGAATCATTCGCATTGCTTAAATGTTTTAAATTTTTATTTGCTTTGTATGGAAAAAATGATATATATTAAACTTTTAGTTTCAATATTAAATTATAATTAGATTAGAAATCAATATGTTAAAGAATGGTTAAAATTCATAAAGTTTATCTTGATGTTTGTTTGCAAATTTAGTTAACAAATTTGTAAATCTAAACAAACCTGTCGATTCCAATTGACACTAACTTGCAAGTCTAAATTATGCAAGGGCCACCCAAACTTCACTAAGTTTACTTTAAACCCTAGACCCTAAAGCTGGCAAAATCTAAACCCATAACACTAAAGCATTTGAAATTTATGAACCCTAGACCCTAATCTTTCATTGGACATACCTAAAATTATGGGTTCAATTTCAGAATGGGTCTATTTGGTAGATTTATGAAAACTATTTTTGAATATCTAGAATGCCATAAAGTATAATTATAGCAATTCCAATTGGAAACACTTGGGTACATATATATCATATGAAATTTAAATCTAGGAAGGTGTCTATCATATAGGCGAGTTGATAATACATGGAAAGAGGTTTGTATGGGAATATATGTATTAAGAAAAACATACCACATGACCTCTATAGGATTTTTAAGATGTGATCCTAGATAATAATCCACCCATCCTCAATCATAATGGATTCTTTAGCAATTAAGAGAGATTCAATTTAACCATAAAATTACCTATATTTTGATACTATATAAATTTATGTGGAAGGATAGAAATGCATCAATAAGGAGACCAAGATGGAACCATTTAACACCTACAAGGTACACCTATTACATGGGAAAGGGAGGAAGTACATCATGATAGTTTGGAGGAACTACATGCTATTATTACAATTTAGAGATCTGGGAGGATGATTCATATAAAAGAAATATAATTAAATATTTATATTATTTAATATATTATATTTAATATAATATATTAAATAATATAAATATTTAATATCATAAAATATAATATAAGATTACAATTAAGGATAGGTAATGTTACAATTTACTTGGGGTTTTAATGACGATTAGGCTTAAGATTCAATTAGGTTTGTAGTAAATAGTTAGGTTACAATTAGGAATATATAATAAATATTGATATAATTATAATACAAATATAAATTAATTTAAATATAATATAATATAGGAATACATTTAAGATTACCTAGTAAAGGTTATAATTTAATTAAGTTTCAATTGGGTTTGCAATTCAATTAGGATATGGTTAGGGGTGGGGATCATTTAGCATTCTATTATTGTTAGAGTATGGGTTACATTTAAGATTATTGTTATTTTTGTGATATGTATAGATTGATTCTTTTTTAACATCATGATAACTTTTTTTTATTAGAGGGGTAAACACTTTTGACCCAGTGCTAGATGGAATCAACGAGGCTATAGTATGACTAAATTTGGACCTCACTAGACATCTAGATCCCCTTAAGCCATCCTATCACCTTAAATCATAAATCGATTTCTTAAGGAGTCCCAATATGACAAATTTCTTAAAGGGATCAAAGAAGTTCTTAAAATTTGGTGAAGTTGCCCAAGGCAACCAAATTTAACAATAATAAGATCACACAAGATTATAATATGAATGAGATTTCATGATCTAGGTTGGTGAGTTGAAACAAGAGTAGATCTCAATCAACTATTCCACAAGAAAATGTTCTTCACTAACTTGAAAGTTCATTAAATATTTCAAGGGGCACTAAAACTTTACCCTAAGTTTTGTAAACCCTAAACTCTGAACTCTAAAATCTAAACCCTAAACACTAAACCATTCATTTTGTCCTACCCAACACCATAAATTGAAATTTGGTTGTCTTAGGAAAATCCGCCATATTTCATTCCCTTATGCCATGTAATTTTGTCCTAGGATCTTACTACATGTACATCCCCTTAAGTTATCCTATTACCCTAAACCCTGAACTCTAAAGTCTAAACCCTAACCCCTAAAGCCATCATTTTTTCTTAGGCTCTTAATGAAATTTGGTTGCCTTAAGCAACACCACCAAATTTCATTCCCTTATGCCATGTAATTTTTTCCTAAGATCTTACTACATATATCCCCTTAAGTTATCCTAAATCCCTAAAACCTAAACTCTAAAGTCTAAACTGTAAACCCTAAAGCCATCATTTTTTCTTAGGCTCTTAATGAAATTTGGTTGCCTTAGGCAACTCCACCAAATTTCATTACCTTATGCCATGTAATTGTTGCCTAGGATCTTGCTGCATGTAGATCCCCTTAAGCTATCCTATTACCCTAAACCCTAAACTCTAAAGTCTAAACCCTAAACCCTAAA
>VDFB02073630.1:0-24033 GCA_007258455.2 Sequoia sempervirens
GTTACATAAAATTTAAGGTCTTTAATAGAAGGAATTTTACAACTCGTTGCACAACACTTACAGAATGAGGCTACAACCTCTAAATACAACTCTTTGAAGAATTAGATGCCAAATCACAACTGCAACACTTTTGTTGCCTCCAACTCACTACCTTCAACACTTTTACAACACTCTACATTTATCTCATTGCCTTTAGTATTCACACTTGTACTTTTTCCTTCAACTCACTAACTCCATCACTCACTTACACAATTTGGTCATCTTACTGTCTTCTGCACACCACTTAGACTCTTTTTCTTTTGACTCACTACCTCCAGCATGCATTAAACACTTCACTAAAAATTTGCACATATTAGTCTTCCTTCAATATACTGTTGTCAGAAAATTACATTGATCACACATTGAACACTTGTAACCATTAATCACACACTTGATCTTATATTTATACCATTTGCAAGCATAAAAAAGGTTCTCCTTGTTGGCCACCCTGAAGCGTATAATCATGAAATGTGTAACGACCATATTTGAGTTGGCTTCAACCAATCCACAAGAAAGGGAAATCAAATATGGTCCAAGCTAGGAGGTAAGTAGGACCTATTTCAAATTTTCATGCATTCCCATGCCAACACATGCCATAAAAACTTGACACAAGCAACTTAGAACACTAAGTCAGCCCAACAAACACTCAACCCTTGAATTATTAAATTTAGATCACAAGAGGTACCAGAGAAGCAAGATAGTAACACACAAATTACATCACAAGCATCAAAATATATTCAAGAATATTTCCATGCCCTTCTTTCACAACATCATGCATCATTATGATGGTGTAAGAAAACATATACAAAACTAGTATCTATCGAAAACCCAGACAACATAATCTTGAGATATAACTTTGATAGCTCAACTTGTAGTACACTTCAACAATTGAAACATGAGGAGAGACAAAAGATAGACATGACATGCACATCCTTCAAACTGCAAGACCACAATAGCAATTGTGCTCAAAACCTTCCAAGACTGCAACAAGACAGTCTTCACTCTACTTACTCAAGAAACTTCTACAGTTTAAACATCTAAGATCTAAAAACTAGAACACATTTGGTGAACACTTGAATTTTTCTAACCTTCAAATCGTAGGAAAAAATCTTAAAAAGTGGAGGAATGTAAAACATTTTTTAGAGCCTTTTTAGAGCACCTTCCTAGGCCACTGACTATAAGAGATTCTTCTATGCAAATTACAACAACATATAGTGAATACAACATTCATAGAATCATATACACATTCATGAGTAATATTAAACAACTCATGACATCCTTCCTTATTGCAACATATGCAACCAACTACAACTGTCACTTTGTTGACAACAAAGACAATCATCATCAGTAAACACCATACAGTTGATATCAATGACAACCAACAAACTCCATATTGTTGACATCAATGACAACACCTACAACATACTTGCAACAGTATCTTGATGGAGCACTTGAGTGCCTTTATGACATGTATGTTACCTATAAAGGCTATTCTCTCGGTGTTTTAAATTTACTTTTGACCCCTTATGCAATGTATTCAACAAGTGGGAGAATGTTGAGAAAATGTGTTTTCACCTTGCATAATATTGTAAAATTAATATTATTTGTAGTGCACTTAGGGAATCTAGATATGCATGCATCACAAGGATTAAAAATTCTTGGGGCTATTTTGTATGTTGTATGTAACATTTAGATACATATTTAATGTTGGATGTCTATTGAAAATATTTAATGTGGGTTGCACATTGAAAAAATATTTAATATTGAAAAAAAATAATACTAAAAAAGGAAAACTTAGTACCAAAAAATAAATGAAAGGAGGTATATTTTGTAAGCTCATGGTATTAGACATGTGGTTTATATTATATTGCTTGGTGATTTTGTGAAAGTTTATTTTTGTATTTGAAAACACATGAGTAGCTTTTTCAAGGTTGGCTAGTTGGTTATTGAAACACAAAAATGTGGGGTGGACCTTAAGTTTAATCTTCAAAACCTAAGGTTCATTCCATCATTTTTAGGATTTCATTAGGATGCAAATCAACAACATGTGCATAAATTGACTTACAACCTCCAAGGTGAGTCTCAGACCTAGATCTAATCCTTTTGAGTCTTAGGAATGAATTGGAAATGATTTGGAGTGATTACCCTAATTAGACCATATGACCTAATATGATAAATGTAAAATCCTGAAGACAAACAAATAGAAATCGTGATTTGCAAGTGGATCTAGAAAGTGTAGATGGATGTGTACTTATCACCAAAAGTTGAGTCTAAGTGTTGTAGCAGAACTAGGTCACCCCTAGGCAAATGGGTCCTTGATGAGGGGTCCTGGCACTGTTTTTGTAGTCCTCTTGTGTTGGATCTGAACTCCTGGTTCCAGGTTGTAAGCTTGTTGTATATCATCAATAAATTCTAAAATTGAGTTTTCATGGCTTGACAACAAAGGTAACAATGTAAAATGGATCTTCAAACTTTATTCAATCCTCTTCAAACCTATAACCTACACATTCACAAAGAGGGAGGATGTTGTGTCATATAGGGGCTTGCCTCAGTCAAACCCCGGGTTTAAGTGTTTCCACTTCCACAATGGCAATGCCAATTTGATAAATGGATAATTGAAAGGAAGGAATGATGAATGAAAAAAATGTTGTAACTCACCACCCTTCAATGGCTTCCTTGAAGAACTGAAGTCATACACATCTCTTCAAGGATTTGGATCTTGCTTTCTTGAATGCTTGAATGCTTTGGAGACCTATTATAAAAAGATATTAGCCTTCACAAAATATGAACATGAACACACATAAACTTTGACATGATGTTGGATCTTAAATTGTTACAATAAACTCTAATAATGCTACTCTTGAATTGCTCTTGAATGCTCTTGACAATAGTATTTTCTCAATTATGTGTCTTAGAATATTGCTTCAATTTCAAATGGTAAAATGAATAGGTATTTATAGATGTTTATTCAATTTCCCAAAAAATAGATTCCAAAGGCCGACACTTCATATTTGAATTTTGGATGTTAAAATGCTGCCAACAACATATTTAAATTTGGGTCTTGGCTAAGAAGGGGGGCCCATTTTCCCATGGGCGAATGGGTCCTAGCCCAAGTTTCCAGGACGCTCGAAGTCATGTCTAATTTAATGATTGGTTGCATTTATTCAATGCTTGTCCTCCTTCATAAAATGATAAAAATTAAGCTTTGAAATGCATAATTTGAAAAATTAGAAGCTTAATTAAGTCCAATAAATTAGGGGGACAAAACATAATGTGAAATTGTTAAGGTATATAATTTCCTATATTATAGTTATCATAACATTTTGTTTGTTGGCTAAGGTTGATTATCTCTTGTAGGTTGCATATGTGAGGAGATGAAGCATGATTTAGGATATCTCAAAAGGTGTGCATGGAGATTGTGCAACCATATTGTAATATTTGTTTAGGAGATAATACATTGAGTTTGTGGGTGCTTTTGGAGGTTGGGCTTTTCCTTCTTAAGGGTTTTTCTAGGGTTCATCTTGTGTAATCTTGATAGTATGTTTGTCTATTCTTTTGTATTGTGGATTTTGAATACCTGTTTGCATATTTTTCTCTTGTGGGGTTACGTAGAAATAGTTCATTATAACTACACATTTCCTTTCAAAATAATATAAAATGAATTAGAACTTTGTCCTTTAATACAATGACACAATTTGAATATTTTGTGTTCGAGTTGATAGGGAAAAATTAATCATAAATTAGCTTGCACTCACAATTAATTTTAAATTTGGAGGTTTGGGGGTCAAAACAATACATGCAATGCTACCATTTTGAACTAGGATGAGGAGCAACATATATGAAGGTTAGGTCCAAAACACTAGAAAATAAAAATTCAAAACCATATAAAGCATATGTTGTGTCAACTTTTACATAAAAACATACCATTCAAGCACTAAATTATTGTATTCATAACAATGCTAAAAATAAATAATAAGCAAATAGTAGAAAAGATTTGAGAAACTCTTTTCATACTCACGTTATTCTTTCTTTAAAATATAAATGAACCAAAGAATTGTAGTTCAATTGATCAAGCACAATTGATGAAGTTAATGGTAGATTCCTTGATTACTTAATGAGACTCAAACGAAACACATACAAATGTAATCATGTGAATTTGATATAAAACCCTAAAATCCGTACTATACATGCAGAAAAGGGTATGGTTGTGGGTATTATACATGCAGAAAAGGTATGGTTGTGGGTATTTGAAGTTTGAAATGCCAGATTTGTCTGAACATGTTTATGTCATAAGTATCAACCAACGCTCGGTCAAATGACGTCCATCTCAAATCACACCAGAGTCCAAAACTTGTGGTTCACTCGTGACTTTATTGCCATTGTCGAACTGATTGACATTGATTTAGGTATCAAAAACTACAGTGAGTTCATTGTAATTGGTCTGATCCAAATGATTTTTTTGACTGGGAGGAAGTTTTGACCTCTTTTTTGGTTTGATAGGTTGTCCCAAAAAGACACCCATCCTTACCAACCAAAATGAACACCTACTAGTTATATGAACATAGGGAAAAATCCTTCCTTACCCGACAATTTATTAATTCTGTTGATCACAAGCCTGTTGATACATCGGGTGCTCTGTGCTAATTTGTTCTTTACAATCACGACGGTTACAGTTGTTTTTTTATGAATACCCATATTCTATTTTAAAGCTCTAAGTTCAGAGTTTTTTAAAAATTGAATAAAAGTTGTAAGTTCGGCACAAGTTGGGAGGATGCTCTCAAAGTTTGTTAAGATAGCTTATGCCATTTAATATACATTCTGTTTTTGCAAGTGTCAGGCATTTTCAAACAAGTCCCATCTGTGCATAGCCGGTCATTAGTGCAATTGGTGATTTGAGGAATTTTGTCAAACAGTTATAATGCCTTATTCATACTTTTGCTCTGCATATGGTCATGGTATGAAAACAATCTGAAAAAAATAATTTTTACTTGTTATTTTGACAAGCATTGTACATTTTTCGAAATTTCTAATTTCTTGGGAGGTTTCTGGCAAAAATTCCCAAGTTGGGTTTTCCCCCTGCCAATAACATTTGCTTAAAAATATACATGGCTTTTCTAAGAGTCCAGCTTTCTGCATACCTAAAGCAATGAATGCTGTCCATGAAACCACATTTCATTTAAGGCATTCTGTCCAGCATTCTTTTATTTACAGTGTACGATTTTATCTCGAGATGTATAAAGTTGGCTTACAATCTTATAGTAGCTGAGTTATGGCATTTTGTAGATCCAGTTAATACTTAGCCAAATTTTTGTACCCAATTTTCTTGCAGATATCCTCAGCTAAAAAGAACCTAAACCAAGACACAATGATAAGAAAAGTTTGTTAATAATATACTGAAAGACAACATTCCAATATGGTAAAGTGCATGCTCTTCTTGTTCGAATCATCATTACAAATCATAGCAACCAAAAGGCTGAATAAAAAATTATCAAGAAAATTAGCCTATATATTAATTAATTTGAGTTTTACATTGTAGTGGATTGTTCGAGATACACCTCAATTTATTTCAAATTACAGATATAATCTCTTATTTGAGAACTGTAAGTGGTCCCCATACTCTGTGTACAAAGCAAATTTTGAATATAGTGTTTTAACTCTACAAGTTGAAGGTGTTGTAAGCTTAATTAGTTTTGTAATACAAGCTACACACATGTTGACAGAAAAACCTGCTGTACTTGATTCTCCTTGTGAGCTATTGGAAGCAAAGTTGGTTGATCTTATCTGCAACACTACACATAGGCAACCTAATTGACCTCTCTTTCTTATTATGGGGATTAAAGACTTCACATTTCATATATCAAAGAATATTAGAAGGATTCTGATGTTGAAACGCCTCTGTTTGCCTTTACTGACACAGTAATAATGCTAGTCTGGGTTTTGCAATGGCTTCAAGGGGTACACTTTTCACTGTGTACCCTAAAGCTTCCAACATGTCAGAATCTTCCAGTTTTTCTTTTGAAAGAGGAAACCAATTGAAAAGATGAATCAGACGAGCCAAACCCAGTAGAACCACATTCATTCCTAGAGTTGCCCCCGGACAACCTCTCCTTCCTGCTCCAAATGGGACAATTCTGCAATCAGGATCATTGAATTCCACATGGTCCTTGTCATCTGTGATGAACCTTTGGGGCTCAAAATTATTGGGGTTTGACCAAACTGCAGGGTTCCTTCCCAGTGAATAAGTGTTGATAAGGATCCTGGTATTTTTGGGTATGTCAAAGCCTTGTACTTTTGTATCTTCCATGGATATGTGAGGGATAAGAAAGCCACCCACAGGATGAAGCCTGAATACTTCTTTAACCACAGCCCTCAAAATTCTCAAATGCATCAAATCAGACTCTTCTACATGGCGCCCATGCCCAACAACTGCATCAATTTCTTCGCGTACTTTGGTCATATATTCAGGGTGCCTCAAGAGCTCAGCCATTGTCCATTCACTAGTAACAGAAGAAGTATCTGTTCCCGCAGCAACTATATCCTGTGGACAACCAACTGTTAGCATTTTCTGTTTGAAATAATAATCACAAGAGAAAGCAATAAAAGAATCAGTGATTCACTAGGTTCTTCCACATGGTATGCCCTATGAATGTGCCTAAACTGCCCACTAAGTTATAAAAAAGCAATCCTTTTTCCCTTCCACTGACGACAAATTGGGATCAGTAATTCTAGTTTCAAAAAAACCTACTCCTCTCACTTGTTCAGATGTGGTATAGCACAATAGAAAACATCAAAAAATAAATAAGAATCCTGTATTTCTCCCATTAGCCCAAACTGACCCTAGTATTTTTATTGAACTTTGATGCCCAAAAGCAGAAAAATACTATCCCAGAATAAGAATGAATTCCTGTACCCATATCTTAATACAATTCATAATGGTGAATTTCAATTGCTTAAAATGCTCTACATGGCACAACAACGCCTTCATTAAGATAGTAGCCAAAGAAATTAGTAGAGAATTGTTTGAAGTTACAATGAGAATGGCTTTAATCTTCGTCACGTTTAAGTTCTTATCCCGACTTTCAGCTTCTAGCAGTGTGTGAACAAAGTTTGAGGACTCGGTTTCACTGCTTTTCATGAATTCAAGGCGTTGCTCCTGAATAATTGAACCATATAAGTTGTCAACCCACTTCATTATTTCTTTCATCCGTCTTTCATGGCCCTGCAGATCCAGAGGCCTCAAGAAAGGAAGATAATCTCCTATATTGAATGCATTAATTAGGGAAAATGACTCATAAATTTTGGCCTTGTGTTCAGCAGCTACTTCAGGACCGGCACCTTTTAGGCCAAAAAACCTTTGGCCCAACACCATCCTGGTAATAGCATTGCTTGTGAGAGCTCCAAATAGGTTTCTCATGTTAATACTTTTACCTTCATAAGATGCCCTGCATACATCCTTCACCATGCACTGGACTTCTTCAATTCTTCCTTGTCTGAAAAAGTCTATCTTCTTTGGAGTCAAAAGCTCCATTAAACAAATTCTTCTGACTGCCTTCCAATGCGGACCATAAGGAGCAAAAGCAATGTCATTGCCCCCAAATGTGAAATGTTCTGAAGCAATGTTCTTGGGCCTTGAAGCGAAAACATGGTCTTGCTTCAATAAGAACTCCTTCACATACTTGGGGTCATCTGTCACAACTGTGGGCACCATTCCAATGTGAATGTAAACAAGGGGACCATATTTTTGAGTAAATTTCTGCATACCCAAATGGGGAACAGGGCCAATTTGTAACAGGTTGCCCACGATGGGCCATCTTCGTGGACCAGGAGGGAGCTTCAACTGTTTTCTTCGCCTCCATCTGAGCAGACTCTGGAGATACACTGTTAGAGTAATTGCAAGCAGCAAGTATTGAGTCCAATGGCTAAGCAAATGCTCAGTTAGTATTCTCATTGGCTCTACAAACCTTGAACACATTTTGTACTCTACAAATCCTCCTCGGAGATGAAATTGATATGCACTGCACTGAGAGGTTTACCTGAAATCCAGAAAAACCCACAGTAAATGTTTTTGAATTCTTCTGGAATTTCAGAAATACGACTTCAATTTAATACATAAAGAGAAACATCAATGCTCTTATAAATTCTGACACTAGTATATAATTTTTTATCTGTCTAGAGCCGATTATCCAATGGAAGCTTCAAATACTGCATAAACATAAAGGGTTATCTCCCACAATTACACACAATTCAAAGAAAACAATATCAGCAGCTCCTGGGGAATACCCACATGTTGACAAAACAAAACAAATTACAGAGCACGCCCACATAATGTCGGGTACTTTTTTCTGAAAACCCCACATATTTACTTCAAAAAGAAACTGGTGAGGGAACGAGCCTACAAACTGACGAATGAAATTAACAGCCATTCCAAGGGAAAATCCACAGATCAGTCCCTTCTACAGCACTGCCAAAGATTTTGACGGAAAACCTAATTTAAAAAAGTAAATTCCATAATACAAAAACTAAAAACGTTTACTTTTAATGGCATCAAACACTGGCAACTAGAAAAGCATCTGTACTCTAGGGTGGCTTTGGAACTGTACTATGGAAAGAAACTAGGATCCGGTACTAAACAGACATGGGTGATCATGGATCATCACGATGACATCTCTATACTCACCTGAAAATCTTCCAATCGTAAGGACTGTCAATTAAAAGTATGTTTCTTACCTGGTAACCAACCAGAACATCATGAAATGGCAGCCGACCAGAAATGAATTCAACACTGTACACCTGCAATAATTTTTTCCACTATCGAAGGTTAGCATTGATTGACTGATTTCTTTTTCTACCGAACACAAGAGATCCTGAGGTATGAGCAACCCCCACTACCATTTATAAATGTAGTATTTTGCTTGTTAAAAAGGTGACGTTCTTCATTCGGGTCCCTTGCCAGACAAGTCTGCTAGTAGTTAATCATGATTCCTTGCTTTCCCATGTGTATGAATGTACTGCTTGGCTGTCATGAAATTGACTAATACACACTCTTTCTATTTTGTTCCAGTATGATTTTTGGGTCCCATGCAACACACATCTGACCTCTAAAGATCGTCCAAACAACTGTCAAATAAATTGTCTTGAATACCCATTTTAGCAGGGATATTTTAGTACTCCATTAAAACATATTAAAAGGAGGTTTCAAAGCTAACTTGAATACCCATTTCAGCAGGGATATTTTAGTACTCCATTAAAACATATTAAAGGGAGGTTTCAAAGCTTCCCGTTTCTAGATGTAATTAAATTGTCAAAGATCACGCCTACCATGCAGACGCCAGAGGGGAATATGTTCTTCATTAACCTTAAATTAGTGTAGTTATGATGATTCCCTTGGACTATCTGCTAATGACAAATCAGATTTTGTGTGCACTTCTGACATCTTGTTTTAGCAAGAAGTTTCTGTCTTTTCTGTAGAGTCAAACAAGATCACTAAAAGTTCCAATGTCGGTTTGAAAATTTGGTGATAGAATGAATGTAAAAGTGGGGTTGTAAGAGGGTATATTCTTGGGTGAATACAATATGCATGACTCATCAATGTCATGCTTCCTCTCTGCTAAATGTTGCCAGGATACAGATGAGGATTATGAACCTAGAATCATGGCATTCATGTCATTGGTCCTATCCTCTGGATTACTAGATGCCAAATATTTACAGCTATATTGAAACATCTTAGTCCTACCAGTGGATGGATATCACTAACATAAAGACCTAAAAATGGAAGTATACCATTTTATTTCTTGATGGTTGGTGGGTACAGCAACATATCTTATAAAAAATGAACGTGCCAAATGTTTTATGCTTTGTGAAAAAGAGAGGATCTTTAAAATTCGGATTCAGAACATATAAAATTCCTCTGCAGACACACTACACAATATTTTTGTTTGGACATACCCATTCAAGACCCTTAATGCTCCTTATTTATTTTGGACTTTCTCTAATCAGATGGGCTTCCATTTTTGTCAATTTTTTTTGGTTAAGCTTGTTAGGTTGGATTTCCAGCGTGCATAAATTTACCATCCTAATTAAGGAGTAGAGCCTACCAAACTATTCCTTTTTTGAGACACAACACAACCAAAAGTTGAATACATTAAAATACCAATTAGTGGCTCTATTAGAATTCTTAGTAAGATCCACCAATGCTAACCTCTTAAAATGTCTAAATCAATGTACAATATGTGGACACTAATATGAACATAAAAAAAAATTATTAAATGAATTTTTAAATAGAGAAAAGTAGGTGGTCTCATTTAAGTACACAAGTAAATTATATAATTGGTAAAATGTATATATTTATGTAATTTTTAAATTAGTTTTATTTTTATTTTAAAAAATAGTTTAATATGCTTATATATTGGTAGTTTATATAATTTTATGTACATTTAAATTATTTATACATATATTTTCACACATTTATTCCTTCATCTTATTCATATACATATGCATTTTGAAATATTCATCTAAATTATGGTTGTATGACTATACATATACCTATCCCTCTACATTTATTATCCACTTGAGTTCTACCATTCCTATGTCTTGAGTTATTTCTCTTGGTATAAGATTGATCCCACATCCATGGTTTCAACCCTTAATTTCCAAAAAATAAATTCAAATTCTAGTCAACTATCACCCATTCCTTTCTCAGTTAAAGCTAATTAAACCCACATTTGAGTGATGCATTGTTATTTACTATTAGGAAAGGTGTCTCAACCTTGCATCTTATTCTTAAAAATTAAAAAATGTAATTTTGGGCTATAGAACACAATAATGCAATATTTAGATCCTTGGAGGTTGATTTTGGCCCTACAAAAAGGTTGAAATAGTCCTTAACTGGAGCAAGTTGGTTACAACAACATAGATCTCTTCGAATTTAATTTTAAAAAGGGAGGGCTCAATCAAATTCCTAAATCAAAAGTTATGGCCTCTAGAAGTTGGGCCTCCTACATCAAAAATTTAAGATCATCAATGACACATTAGAGAGCTATAAGAGGGAGTTACACTTGCAAATCAACTTATGATGTATGTTATGACATATCACAAGACATCTTTGAATGGAGAAAATTGAGTCAAAATGGAGTGCCCAAGTTGGTAAGTGGATTATGATAAGCTTATAAAAGGTGTAAGGAATAGGCTATTTTAGCTTATGGACTCATCTTGGGATTTGGGCATTGGATTTTGACTAGGGATTTGGGTGCCACATTTTGGGTGATTTTAGCTCACGGTCTCCTAATTTCCATTTGATGGTTTCATGCATTACTTCTCCTAATGATCAAATGCTTGAAATGGAGGTATATGTTGAGTTCTATAAATATTATTATATTGTGATAATTGCTCTAGATCTCTTATTGACAATAGTCCTATAAAGGTATAGGCTCTAAAAGTGTATTGTAACCATTTGATTACTAAATAATACATTAATTTTTTTGTAGTATGAGTTTTTCTTCTGAAAGGGTTAGGGAACACTACAAGCCTTCTCAACACTATAAATTACATCTAATGCCATATATCAAGATATTTATTATTATGAGGGATCTATTTCCTTAACTTGATTATTGTGTGCTCACGCTATCATATTAGGGACATATCCATTTTTTAGTGACTGATGTTCTTGCATGGGAGGTTTTTTCCACCAAGGGTTGTTGGAAATTTTTGTCATTGGTGTCAAAGGTTGGAGGAGGAAATCATTAAGGCCAAAGGCCACTAATCGATACTCATATGAAAGTGACGAGCTTATTCACTATTGTCATGAGACATAAATAAAAAATATTGGAATTAAATAAATAATGAGACATGTATTTTGTTGGTTGACATCATGTTATTCATATGACATCACTCTAATTATGGCCAAACTCATTCAAAATATGGCAACAATGAATTTGGATTCAATCCATGTTTATTAATTTAGTGGTATACCATCTTCATTATATGCAAGATAAAGTTAAGTATCATCTCCTTTTAATATAACTAACCCTTTAATGAGGTGCACCAATTAAGGAGCATGTTGTAAAAAGATGTTTATTTGTAAAGATTTGTATCCCTTTCCAAACATTGTATTCATTCAAGTAGCTGCCTCCCTTGTTGAAGATATAGAAGGTTTTGTGAGGAGCATATGAAAGCAAGAATTCATTAAATATATTTCCTATTTAGATCAGATCTTGAGGAAAATAAGATCATATTTTGTGTGAATAAAATAGAAGTTCCATAATAAATCTTGAAGTGATCTATAATAAATATTAAAAAAAACTTAAAGGAAGATTTATAGCAGACATTTTTCCTGATTTGGAGTAGAATTTGGATCAAAAGTTGCTTCATTTTGGAGTAGAGATATACAGTGAACTTGAGCAAAGATATAAGAAAAATTTGGAGTAGAGATATAAGGAGAACTTGAATAGAGATGTAAGGGAGATTTGGAGAAAATATTAAGGAAAAATCAGAGTAGAAATAAGTGAAGTTTTGGAGTAGACATTGGAGAGGTTGGTGCCTTCCAATTTAGAAGAGATTGGTGTATCTTACTAAGTTGGTGCTTAGTTGTGGGGATTGAAGTCTCTAGTAGGTTGGTGCCCACAAATCTTGTAAGTGGGGATTGGTGTCTGTACTGGGTTGGTTCCTATGAAGATTGTAACAGAAGTTTTGTTTAACAAATATTTTTTTGTGACCTTTTCTCCTATAAGATTTTCCACATAAATCATGTGTTCTTGTGTTGCATAATTGTTAGATCTTGTGTGATTGATATTTCTATGGTTGTTAAGTTTTGAAAAAGTAAGACTTTCTTATATACTGATTCACCCCCCTCTCAATGTAAGCATGTTCTCATCAGGGTGATCCCATAATAGTGGTTTTACAATTTTGGGCCGGACATTGAAATTATTTTTAAACTAAATCTTCACATTCGGGCACCTATAGCGGCTAAACCATGAAGAATTTGAAGATGATAAAAAATAGAGTCTCATCACATTTTGTTTGTAGATTCTAAAAATATTTTTTTCAAAATTTTGGAATTTCCACCTGGATCTTTTTATAAAAACACACATGGCAACGCACATTTCAGCATAGCCCCATTGTTTGTGCAAAATAAACTATGCATTTTGGAGCTGTAAGGATTGCACAACTACCTTATGGCACTTGGATTTGATATTTGACAATGTTGCTATCAATTGGTATAAAAGTGGGTTCCTTCAAGGATATCCTAACCACTAGAAGGTAGATCTTAAAAGCACACATGGCATGTCAAGATTTCTCTTCAAATAGAGCCCCATTGTTTAACAAAATAAACTATGTATTTTGGAGCATAAGGATGCACAACTACCTTATGGCACTTGGATTTGATATTTGACAATTAGTACTAGTTGGTTATGTTGCACCACCCTCTCCACCAATGGATCAAGCCAAAAAGAGGGCTATTGAAAATAATAGAAGGGCATTTTTTGTGGTCTATAAAAATATGAATTTGTCAAGGTGATGTATTACGAATCAGTGAAACAAATATGGGAGAAACTTCAAAAAAATTATGAAGGTGATCAAAAAGTTAAGAAGGCCAAGATCCAAACCCATTAGAGACAATTTGAAATTCTTAAGATAAAGAATGAATAAAACATAGCCACTTACCTAATCTGCATTGATGAAATTATGAACAACATTTGAGGACTTGGTGAACAAATTGAAGAATCTATGATCATGTAAAAGGTATTAAGATTTATTTCTTTAAGATTTGATGCAAAAAAAATCTCTATTGAAGAAATGAAGGACCTAAATACATTGAAGATGGATGAGTTGTATGGGATCCTCATGGCATACAAAATGAGGACTAAGAAGGAGAAGGCATCAAAGCATGAAGCCACCTTCAAAGCCTTGAAGAAGATGAAGAATAAATAACATAAATCAAATGATAGTTTAAGCAATGAAAAAGAAGCCCAATTCGTGAGAAAATTAAAGAAAGGATCTAAAAAACACAAAGTTAAGTACACTCATAAATATTTTAATTGTGGTTGAAACATAGAAAAATGGGTTAGGGTTCAAAACACATAGGGTTTTATACTTAATTTGGAATGTTTCACCAAACTTACTGTAAATAGAAAGGGTGAAATAGGGTGTAATGAACCTATCTATTTTCTATTTCATGCAGGAAATGAGATCTTCCAAGATGGAATTAACTTTCATCCCTTAGGTGAGTTAATTTTATGGAAGATTTGACAATTTCCTTTATGTGTGTGTGGACAGGGGTAAAGATCAAACAACACTTTTGGGAGATGGAAATAAAATAGAAAATGACCTCAAATTTGTAACCTAAGGGTTGATTCATGTAGATGAAGCATAGCTCTAACAGAAACAGTCAACTTTGTGCAAATTGGATGAGTGGAGGACACTTAAAATTTACCTCAAAAATGCTTGCAACGTGTCCTGAGACAACTTTTTGACATAAATGACTGAACAGGGGTTTTGGGAGAAAGATAAAAATGCCAAATGCACTCATTCATGATAGGTAAAGGTTGAATCTAATAGATGAAACATAGAACTAACAAAAATAGTAAAAATTCTGGTAGATCTAAGAAGGGAAAATATTGTGCACCTCACAAAACACTATTCCTGGAAGTTGTCCTGGGACTCATTTGCCTATAGGTGAATAGGTCTTTGTAGGGCTTTCCAAAATTGATTTTTGGGTCCTTTGCTCCTGTGTTTGCACTTCTAGATTCTCCAAGTTTCACAGTCGGACAGTTGGAAATAAATTCGGGATCTGAATTTTTGTGAGATGGCAATAAAGATGATAACAAATGCAACTTTGTAATTTTGTACTTTTGAGATCTTCAACTTTTTTTCAACCTATGAACCTACAAATCTGCAACACACAAAGAGAGAGGGAAAAAATGTTTGTTTTTGGGTGAATGGGGGTTTGCCTTGGTCAAACCTCATTTTTGGTAATCAAACCTTCAAATGAAATAATGAAAGCACAAAAGGAATGATGAATGAACAATACAATGTTGCAATTCAACAAACCCTTGCATAAACCTTGGAAAGACTAAATTTTTGATATTGATCTTGCACGAAATGCTTCAATGCATGAGGATCTTGATGCTTGAATCTTGCTTTGAATCTTTGACTTGAATGCTTGGATTAGATCTTGATACTTACATCACAATGTTAGTTCCAAAAACATGCATGAATAAACATAACTTTGACATAATGCTTGAGATCTTGATTGCTGCAACAAATCATGAAGAACTCTACTCTTGAATGCTCTTGACAATAATCTTGGCTCTTGTTAAGTTCATCTCTTGCTTGATGCCTTGAATTGATAAAATAACCTTATATTTATAGATATTTATCCTTAACTTCCCAAAAATTAAACATTACAAGCTAACATTTAAAATTTGATTTTGGGATGATAAAAATACTACCAAAACATGTTTTAAAAATGGGTTAAAAAGCCTAGGGAGGACCCATTCACCCATGGGCGAGTGGGTCGCAGGTCCCTATACTTGGAACACACATTGCTCAATGTAAAGTGTTATGTATTGGCATTAATTATTGTCAGGTTTCCCCTTCATAAAATGCAATTAATTAGGTCTTGTAAATGAATAAAAAGGTTTATTAAGGTATAATTAAGCTCAATTTAATTAAAAGGGCCCAAATAAGTGTGAAAATGTAAAGGATGCATTTATCAACACTAAATTAAGGCATTATTAAGTCCATTTTAAGTTAGGAGGGCCTGAAACAAGTGTGAAAATGTAAAGGGGTACATTTTTCTACACTACATTTAGCCCCCACTTTAGTGAGACGATGACAAGTGAAAAATCATGCTAAAGTAGAAAAATATGTGTCAAGAGGGGTCCAAGTGTATGAATGTTAGTAAGATATGATGAAAAATATCAAGGAGGTTGCACAAGCCCATGATCTAGATCCCATGGAAAACCAACATAAGCACAAAGGGACACACACAAGATGTATGATACACAACAACAAGACAAGATACACAAACATACAATGTCAAAGACTCAAAGAAATAAAAGAAAAAGAAAAAGGGGTGGATCAAGCCTTAGTTGTTTGTCCAACTCGATGTGGATCAAGCCTCAACTATTTATCCAAAAATGTTTACAAGTGAAACCTATTGTCCACTATGCAAACAAAAATGTAAGCTCACATAGGCTAGTGAAATCCGCTGTCCACTAGGTGAGCCCCCAAGAGTGGCAAATGTGAGAATCTTATTAGGCTCCCATAACCATGCCAAAGTTATACCTCTGATAACTCTAATAAGGCACCACACAATACAAACTTCGATCTTCATAAAGCTTAGCAAGCTATGTTATGCTAAATGCTTATGAACAAACAAGGCTCCATAGGCAAGCAAGGTGTGTTATGCTTGGTGGTCATGAAAAAAGGTTGTAACTTTGAGCTTCACAAGGTTAGCAAGTTGTGTTATGCTAAACACTCACAAGGTGAGCAAAAAATTGTGTTATAGGATAACACTTATGAAAAAAATGCAAATGGATAAGACATGTTCAAAGGGGTTTTTCTTAGTTTATGTAAGGTCTCCTCCTAGGGATCATCGTGCCTAATGTCTCCAAGAGAGGACAAGTCTAGGAGTACTAGAATTATCGTTTGACTTAAAGTTCCAGAAGCATGTTGTTTATCAATGTGTAGTCTATCTAGTCAATCACATCCTATATCAAGTAACATACATTAAGTTTCATTGAGACGTAGCTTCCTTTTGATAGTTGGTGTGTTTATTATACCATGTCAGGTATGTAGTCAGTATGATTGTTGTGGTTCAGAAGGATATCTTTTGGGCAAAGAGATTTCTAAATTTAGTGGGCATTTCTTTCAGAAATGCAACATTCCTCTATGGTTTGGAAGGAGAGTATTTCTACACTAGTTCTACGTGTTTCTTGAGTTTATGGAGGTGAGGCTATGTGAGCAAGATGCTTGAAGTGTCAAAAGATTTTTCAAGCTATTCAAAGTTCAAGGTGTGTGTGGTAACGACTTGTAGTGTGCGAAATTCAAATCTTGTGTGTGGAGTGAGGATAGGACCTAGTTAAGGTTCATATGGTGGCACATGGCATCAAGTTCTTTTGGTGGCAAGAAATGTGTGTTTGGACCATTGTAATTTACACGTTTCATGTAATTTGAATTTAGGTCCATTTTATGTCAACTTGCCTATGTGTGGAGTTATGGTTGGCTTGGAAGAGTGCTAATGTAATGTCATGTATATAATTCAAATGTTCAAATGTATCATGAATGTGTGAGTAGTATGATGTATCAATTGTATTGGTTGTGATCAAGGTAATTTTCCAGTACAGAATTATGAAGAAAAGAGGGAGCACCAGTATTAGAAGATCATTCTTAGTGTGGAAGAGTGGCAACTATGACTCTGGTACATATTAGATTGTATTTCAAATCTGCCAGTACCTATGTATTTTAGTAAGACTAGTGGTCCACTTGTTGTATTGTTCTAATAGGGATTTGTGTCTCTTTCCAGTGGGGATTGTTATCTCTAGTAGGTCAGTACCTACATATTCAATATGGTATTGGTGTCTCCAGTAGGTTGGTGCCTACTTCATATTGTAATCTCATTATATTTTTGCATTGTGAGGCTAGATTTGGGTAGTAGATCCAAGAAGCTATTCTCATTTTCTTTTTTCCCATCTTAGGTTTCTATGTATATCTGGTGTTATCTTATGTTGTGTTTTCTTATATGGTTAAGTGCTCTTCATGTTGAAAAACTATATAATAATACCAAAAATTCAAGTTGTATGATCTGGTAAGTAGTTTTAAAGTTGTGAATTTGAATTAAATAGATCTACTGGTTCACACCCCCACTCAGTAGATTGTGTTCCCTTCATATTTTTGGTGATAAACTCCAATTTTAGCACTAGAGTCTTGTTCTGGCACTAAAGTCTTATTTTTGTATTGTAGTCCTTTTTTGGCTTTACAATCCTAACCAAAAACTAAATGGATGATCATTTCTATATTTCACACCTAGGGAAAACACCTCAGACTCACAAAAATGAGACTCCACTTAGAACAGACCCAGAAATGCCTACAAAAAATTGGAATACCTAAGGTATAAGATTAAGATAATCTTCAAAATATGAGAAAATTAAAGAGATTATTTCCAAAGGATAGGAGGTCTAAA
Source organism: Sequoia sempervirens (assembly GCA_007258455.2). Taxonomy (NCBI): domain Eukaryota; kingdom Viridiplantae; phylum Streptophyta; class Pinopsida; order Cupressales; family Cupressaceae; genus Sequoia; species Sequoia sempervirens. The sequence goes on from VDFB02073630.1 coordinate 18,221, forward strand.
AGGACTCTAAAATGAATCCAAGGACATAAGGGATGAAGGGGAATGCTCCCAACATAATCCACTAACTCTTCCATCATAAGAAGAACAACAAAAACATGACAACCACACCCTGTGATGGGTTTTTTACACAATTTGAGGATAGGGGAATGGATCTAACTAAAATCCCCATGAAATTTTTTTGAACATTTTCCAACACATTAATTTTATTTTATGCTAAAATCAAAGAAGGTCTAAGTTCATTTTATAAATATATCTAGAATGATGAACAATATGAGAAATTCCATGAATATTTGACACCAACATTGATATGCTATAACAATAATGATAACTCCATTACGTCTTATGTAGAAAAATTATCACCTAGCAAATAGAAGGTTCCAATTTAAATAATACAATTACATATGAGGACTCAAATTTATTGAAGTAAATATTCTATAATAATCTTGTAAATAAAATAACAAATAGGAAATGAAATGTAACGACCTTCATAGATTAAACACAATTAAAATCATAAATTACACTTCATCAAGCCCAAAAGAATGACACATGCTCAACATAAAAGAATAGAATCAAGGAATTATATTAAAAAATATATAATTGGAATACATGTGCCATTTACAAGGCAATCATATGGGAACTTTCCCCTTACAATAGACCTCTTTGGTTGATAGCAAGACTATACTAGACATATTGGAAACTCGAGCCTTTCCTGACAAGATCCTTTCAACCTTTGAAACCCCTTTGACCACCTCAAGGGAGAGAACATTGTGGGAATGTGTTTTTTCCCTACCACAAAGTGAATCATTTCCCCGGTATTCTTCCTAAAAGAAGAATGCCTAACCCAGCACGAGGAAAACTAACATTGAAAATATGAATAGGAGTAATGGAATATGTGTAGCAATACATAGCGACATCTAATCATATCATGAATATCACAAAGATTATACCAAAAACGTCATCATGTTTGACGCTCAAGAGCACATACATAGTCAGTGATGAAGGTTACAAGTCAGTTTACCATTCACGATTCTAAGTCCATCATTTCATATAAACAAGTAATCTTTGCAAGTACAAGATTTCTATCAAGATAACATGTCTACATGCATACAAATTTTCAACAATCTTTTCATAGTGCAAGTCAAATAATGAAGTGGATCCAATGTAAGAATATGCAAGTAAAAGCATGGAAGTAATTAAATTGTAATATTAAATAATGAAGGTATAGTTCATGTATGCATATAAATACATATATAGATCTACGTAATGTTTATGCATGTTTATGAGTATACGTTCTTATGTAATTATTACCAAAGAATTGTAAAAGAGAGTGAGAGAGAATCCATATGCCTTCCTTCATCCATAAGAAAGATATTTTACAACTTAGTTTATTCATGGACATACTCATTCATCGCTTAAGATAAAGGACATAACATACTATTATTCACAATTACCTAATATCACATCATAAATTTATTGTCTTAAGCTACTAAATTTAGTAAAACTCTATACATTTTGTATTTATTGTTACTTTATTCGTATTATATTGCTAATTAGTAGTAATAAAGTCATAATTATCTATTCCAATATCATAACTATTTATTTAGAAAACTAAGAATCTTACATCATTCCACCTTTAAATTATAGGGGATTTCAATATTAATTTCCCCCTTACTAATTATATCCCTATATTTCTCTTTATAAAGGATAATCAATCTATTATGTTATAAGTATGGAACATAATTATTATTCTACAAGGACTTTTACAAGGGTCTAGTTTTCTCTATGGTTTCATTCCACATGAATCCATCTTTCTAGGAAGGCTATGAACATATATAATGATGGAGACCATTTAAGTAGATTGATAGAAATGATGGAGACCATTTTAAGTGCAGATTGATTTGTAGGATCTCGGACTGACCCAAATTCTTGGAGAGACGTTCGACCCAAACCTAGATGTATGTAATCATTTGTTTAAATTTAATTCTGGCTACATGCTATAGTATCAACAGAGTGAGTATGAAAGAAAACTTCGACCATACTGTGTGCTGCAGATTTAATGATAACATAAGCTCGATGGCACTGTAAATCATGTATTTTTTTACTGAAACTTTGGCAAGTGCCTTACCTCAAGATTTTTGCACTGTTTTATCCGGCTATTGCCCGATGACAACTGAACACGTTACCTTTTATTCTTCCACCATCATTTCCCATCATGGTATATTGTCGAAGGTTAGAGACAAGGCCCAGTCTCCTTTCTCTGCTATACCTTTTTATCAAAATTCTTCCCGAGAGTCGGGTTGCTAAAATTTGCCCTCCTATTTTTTTGTTATTAAGTGCAAGACAAAATAGCAAAATCCATTGCATGCAAAACGTTCAGACGAGTGGGCCCTTCCACCATCGTCGGTTAAAGAAAACGCCCAACGCATGTTTCCATTTCCTTCGATGTTTTATTACTTAGTTGTGCACCCTAATTTTGCGCTTCTAATTATCCTACGTCCAATTTTTTACAGCAGCTTACTTGGCAAGTCCCCTGCTTATAACTAAGGTTTGAGGGTCACATCATCAAATATGATGCCACATCAGCATGCTTTTTGTCAAGGTGTCCAAAAAAGACCAAAAGAAAAGTGAGACCAATACTTGTGCATTCACATCATGTTTTATTTATTGAGCGCTGATGTGGAATCACATGATTGGTTGCTTTTTAGATCAAAGGAATTCATTTTTTTTAATTATGGATAGTCATCATCAACACTAACAACTTTCAAGTCATAACTATTGGTCCAATATTGATAAAAGTATTGAGCATTATATAAACAACTACTATCACAACTATTGAAACATGCTCAATACTAGGTCCTCTCCTCTATCATTTCATGCAAAATCAGTGACTTACTAAAACACATTTAAGTGGTTGGTGTAAGTGCACTCTTGCATGTAAATGCACCCACTCGGTTATGTTATGCCTAATAAATGCAATTCATGCAAAGCCATGAAAACTTAATTTTATTCAATCTTAATAGCTTTAAATAATTATTTGAATAATTTCATTTATTTCTAATTTGAAACTTACCATTAATATCAATAATTAAATTTACAATTATTGCAAGACCAAAATTACTAACGAGTTTAATTAACCTCTTAAATTTCCTTAAGAAATTTGAAATAGATATTTTATTTATTTTTAATTATCTTTCTCAATTCAAAAGTTAAATTATGCAAATGAATGAGATGTGACATCCTTCCCCACTTGGAAGAGACATCATCCCGATATCTTATTATTTAGCAAATAAAGCATCTCACACACTATCAAGTGATCTTTCCATTTCAAGACTTTCCAAGACTCATACCAAGAATGGTAAGCATTTTCATCTACTAAACACACTCAAATTTTCATTTGGAAAATACTTATAATAATGCAATCATGCACATTCATTATAAGACAAGCACACTCATTTGACAAAGCAATCATGTAACAAATTCTAAGTGAGACTGTGTATATTCCATTACTATCTTTCAACTTTGGAAGGCTAGGTTACCTCTTCTCCAACAATGTTCTCTTCCTTGCAATAGTTTTGATCTTTCTGTGGCACTCATGGAATCAACATAGCACTTTAGTCCATGGGTAAGTGCACAAAGATGGTTCCTAAAAAGGGAGCTTAAATGGCCACTTTTTTTTTAAGTCAGGAAATACTAACCTTGGACATGAAATTGAGGATAGTTACACTCAAAATTTTGAAATGGAACAAAAACAAAGATTGAAGTACTTCGAGTCTACTTTCTAAACTACTAATTTATTTTGAAAATGGTTGAGGTTAAGGGGTTCAAAAGAGGGACATACACAAATTGGTTTTTTTTTTTGTCAGAAAAATGTAACATAGCAACTCTTGTACAACCCTAGCACGGTGAACCTTTTTTTTAGTATTTTTAAAATTGCTATGATTAGAAGTTAGCTAACAATATGTAGTTGATGCATGATTTTTCTGATAATTTTTTAATGAATATTTGATTTTTTACTCATTTTCGAAATGCACACTTCCTGGAAAACAAAATTTTGGCCGTGCTACCCCTACAAATTTTGGAAACTAAATGATTTTTTTTTAATAATTTGTAGAATGGAGTCTAGTTTTAAAAAATGTAATTTATTTGAAATTAAAATGAATGGTTAATTTATAACGAAAAAAACACCAAACACTATTTTTTTCCAAAAAAGAGACATACAAACAAAAGAAATTACGGATGAAAGGCATAACATTGTCAAAAAGTAAAAAAAATTACATTGTTGGATAGCTAAGAGAGAACCTAACATTACTCAGATGTTTGATTTGTTTGATATTGAACCATGTGGAATCCTAACAGTGAGCACGAACTTGATTATGTGATATTGTAGAATTTGCAAAAACACGTTTCTGGTCGTTGGGAATGCCTTCCAAGCCTTTGAGTTGGTCTTCCAAGGAAAATACCAATCCCAAGGCTTGGGGATTCCCAAAGCGAGATATAATGTGAGCGCGTTATAACACGCTTGCGTTATATCTCAGTTTTGACATGGTTTTTTGTGTTTGTGGGGAACATGTCTAGCAAGACATAACACGAGTGTGGTATAACACGCTCGCGTTATGTATTGCTTTATGTTAAATGATACTTTATTGAATGTATGTTTATATATTTGTATGTTTGTATGTACATGTATGCTTATATGTATCAATGCATGTATATTGTGTGTATGCCTATATGTATGTAATATTACATCTACACATGTACATGTATGCTTGTATGTATGTAGGATTGTATGTACATATGTATTATGCTTGTATGTATGTATGTATGTATGTATTTATGTATGTCTTTAGAGGGAGGGAGAATTTTAAGAGAGAGAGATATAGAGTTGTCTAGGTAGGGTGGGAGGGGGAGAGGGTAGGGAGAGAGAGAGGGGTGGAAGTGCAGAGTTTGGGAGAGAGAGGGAGGGAGAAGGGGTTGGAGTGAGGGAGGGACTTAGTTAGGTAGGGTGGTAGGGATCAAAGGAGGGAGAGAGAGGTGGGGTTGGAGAGAGAGAGAGAATTGAGAGAGAGGGGGGAGAGAGAGATGGAGAGAAAGAGAGTTATTTAGGTAGGGTGCCAAATGGAGAAACTTGAGAGTGTGAGGGGGGTTGAGATGGAGAGAATTAAGAGATAGGTAGTGATAGGGAGTGTGAGAGAGGGAATAGGAGAGAGAGTGAGTGTGAGTGAGAGACCTAAGAGAGGGAGAGGGTGTGAGAGGGAGTGGCCTAATAGAGGGAGAGAAAGAGGGGGGTGGAGTGAGAGGGACTTATCTAGGTAGGGTGGGAGGGATAGATAGAGAGGGGAGAGAGAGAGAGACACTTATGTAGGTTGCTAGATGGAGATCTAAGGAGAGGAGAGAGGAGTGGAGTATGGGAGGGAGATAGAGAGAGGATAGAGGGAGCAAGAGAGGGTGGTAGGGATTAATTAAATGAGAGGTACATAGAAAGAGGGAGAGGATAGATAGAGACAATTAGAGAGGGTAGGAGAGAGAGAGGGAGGGAGGGAGAGGTGAGATGTATAGATAGAGAGAAAGTGATAGGGGTTGAGGGTATAGGGTTGAGGGATTAGGGTGGAGGACCTATAGGGTTGATGGTTTCCAGGGTATTAGGGTTTAAGGGTTGAGGGTTGAGGGATTATGGTCGACGATAGAGGATATTGAGTTGAGGGTATAGGGTTAAAGGTTAAAGGGTTTAGGGTTGAGGGTAGAGGGTTTAGGGTATAGGTTTGAGGGTATGTGGTTGAAGGATTGGGTTGAGGGTCCAATATAAAGGGTAGAGG